>VXAZ01005475.1:1392536-1516286 GCA_013399875.1 Gymnorhina tibicen | reverse complement strand
CACGCCAACCCAGCTCCGAGGAGGAGGAGAGAGACCACACCCACAGAAGGACTCTAAAATCTTTCAGGTTTTCTCTCCAGAGCGAGAGATTTTATTATTTAGCATTAATATTATTATTTTCCTGTGTGTTTGTTAAATAAATAGTTTTTATTTTCTCCTTCGCTTTCCTCCAAGGAAAATTTGTTTTTTCCCGAACCCGGCTGGGGGGAGGGGTGGTTTGTAACCTGCCTTCCTTTGAGGAGACGTTCCTTTTGGACGTTTCCCTGAATTTGGCCTAAACCACCACAAGGTGCTGTTATGCACAGCATTTACTGCGCAGGAATACTCCACCGAGACAGCTGCAGATTAAGAAGTTAGGCTAAAAAAAAAAAAAAAAAGAACTTTGAACCTCTTGTCTGGTTTGGGAAGCAGGCTGATACTTTTTTGGGATAAAAGAACCCTTCACAACACTGAACTTAGGAAACACATTCAAGACTGGGAATGCTGCAACAAAACGTTAAGCAAGTGTGTCAGCATGGTCTACAGTATTTTCAAGCAACATCTATGACCATGGTCTGAGGCAGTGAAGCAGTTAAAGCCAAAAGCCTAATTAGAAAAATATGTACTACTCAAAATAATACACAAAGAGCATTTTGTACAGGTCATAAAGGAACCATGTGGATAGGAGGAAAAACAAGCCAGCTCAAAATGTGACCCAAGAGCTTGTCCAGTTCACAGAGCAGGAAAGATTAGAGCTGAAAAAGACAACAGTAACTCTGAAGCAGCACATTTCAGGTGGGAGTGAAGCAGCAAACGACAGCACAGCCTAGAAAACCCGGGGAAAAACTCTCAGTCCTGCTACTCCTACTATAGACATTGCTTTCATAGCAAAAAGGTCTGATTTTACTAAAAGGCGGCTAATGGGAGGTGCAAGGCACTGAACTCTAGTCAAGACATAATGAGGGTGCAGAGGGCTGTCTTCTTTCCAAAAAAAACCAAACCCAGGAACCAGCTTTCAAATCATCAGGACTCCCAAGCACAGCAATTCCTCTGATGGAGCACTGCAAATCTTGGTCAAAAGTCTTTTTTTTTGTTTGAAAGAAGGTACCTTCCCTGCTCTTTACCTGACAAGCCAAAGGGTGTCAGCCTGGACACAGCCTCACCAGGAACATTGCTTGGGGAAGGGGAGAACACCACCACCAATTCTCAATGTCAATACCAAACCAACACTCAGTAGAAAACACTTTTTTCTTCCCTTTAGCTGTGCTTCTAAGTCCTAGCCTTATACTTTAATACATATTGCTGCTTATAAATATTTTGATTAAATTCCAACATGGATTGTTACCTTGTTTCTACTCAAACTCTAACCTTTAGCATGGACCAGAACAGTCAAGGTAGTCTGCTCCTGCCAAGTGCCACCCAGAAGCACACATCTTGGTGACACATCCTAGCCCTCTGTAGGTGTCTGGCTGACCCCCAGAATACCTCACATGTCATAATTATGTAAGTACGTTAGGCCACATGAAACATTCCCTAGATGGAATTCTCCCCTAAGAAATGTTACCTTGCCAGCATGCTTTGCTCAAAAGACAGGAATATTTAATTAGTGAACGCTAACTTTAATTGGTAGTGCAAATGTGTAATTTACCAAAGCAGTGTAGTAACTCACAGGATTTCACATCTGTACAGATTTGGGTGCGTGCCATCTGTAACACACCTGTACGTCTTTCCAGAAAGGCTTCTGAAACTGGACAGAAACTACACTGTATGAAATCACACCCCAAGTCAATACAAACACTGCATCTAAGAGTCAATATTTATTTGATTAATAACTTACAAAATTTAACAGATTTAATTTATGTAAGGAGAGCTAGTTTATTAAACATTTTACAGATTTTTTTTTTGTTCACAATGTAATACACATCAAGATCTCGACAGTATTAAAATAATACTTGGCACAGTTATAAATAATATACAAAAAAATCCACAGCTTAAAATGCAGTGATGCTGTTTTACACATTAATTGAAAAAAAAAATCTGGTGGACATCAAAGAATACAAAAACCTGCAAAGAAACAGCACATGTTTAGGGCCAAGACAAAATTCCTATTTATTCTACCTATGTCAGATTAAGTTGGTCTGATCTGCTGTTGGTCTGGATCAGCTTAAGTTTCAGAAGCAATGCAGTTTTGGTTCAACAAGTGAATTTTAAGTTTGATAACTTGACAGAAAAACGCTGCATAGTTGGCTCCCCCCTGTTTGCTTTATGATTTCACATCAACAATTCAGTGTTAGTCAAAACAAGTTACATTTTGCACTGGAAACTTCATACATCCCAAATCCATATATGCATGTTAATTTCCACAACTACCTACTATTGCTCAGATTCTGCAGGTCTCAACAAAACTGTCACCAGAGAGCTACTGACACATAAATAGTGCAGACCTTGCTACCTGCTACCAAGGATCATTTCTTTTGCAAACATTTTTGACACAGAGTGCATGATGCAATTTATGGCAGTTAATGCTACTGGGCAACTATGACCAAAACTTGCATCACGCACTGAACTGCTCTTCTGGTGGCTGGGCGATATTTAATAAAGTGTATTGAAGCTCCTCAAGTCAATAGACCCCCACTTAAATGTGGGGGAAAAAAAAAAAAAGGAAAGAAAAAAAATAAAAAAAATTAAGAATGTCATTGGTGATTAAAACAAACCATACTGTAAAGCTTTTATGCTTTTTACTGTAAAGCTTTTATGCTTTTTTCAGATTAGAAAAAAATATGAATAACTGAAGTCAATTGTTTTCACAGAAATAGAGCATGTTTTTGTTAGGATTACAAATTTTGTCTGACAACAGTAGCCAAAGCTTCTCGCCACCCCTATACCCAAACCTCTCCTCTTAAAAGTGTCCACAACACCACTGATTTTTCCAGTATTAAACATTCAAGGACTCTAATGCTGCACTTCTGTAAATCCTGATATCTGGTACTTGCAAACTAAGTGTGTGTCTTGAGATCAATGAACAACTACAGAAAAAATGTTTACTTGCAAATACTGAACATCAACTATTTACAGTTTCACTGCTCCTCTTACTAAGGCAAGGGCCGGGAATACCACTAGATTGCTTTATTACCTGTAATCTGCGTATTACAGAAAACGCTAATTTTGCCAAGCATCAAACATGCAGTGAATTTGCAGGGCATAATGCCTATTAACAGCAATATTTAACATCACTAAAAGCTCATTAGATATCTTCCTACACTTTTTTGGTTGAATAAAATGAAAATGAGCAGCTTTAAATACACTAAACACACACTCACAGAGAGAAAACTATTTGATAAATTATTTATATACAGATACACATTCTTTACACTGGTCTCAGACATCTGCTTTCAGGTCCCTCCCCAAACTCCCCTCACAGGTTCCTCGAACCACTGGGTTGCTACAGCACTTAGAAGAGAACTAACCTGATTCTCAGTCTCTCTGTAAACAATAGTTAAGGAAGCAGTGAACAATTCACTATGAATATATGAAAACACCATAACAAAAATCAGTGCATCACATTCAAGAAAAGCCCCTTTGGAATGCAATTTCAGATCATTCCTTACCTTCCAAACACATCTGTAGCATGAGAACTTAAAAACAGAAATTAAGGGCGATTTCCACGTGCCAACACACCATCTTCTTTAGAACAGTGCTCTGCATTTTCTGTGCGCACGTGCTATTATGGGGATTCTTAATTTTTGGTTTTTGTTAAAGTTTGGGTTCCATTATTTCACATCCAAATGAAATAAGCATTTCAGGCAACTTTGGGTTCTTCTTCTGCAATTGCATTCAATTTAAAACTATCTTGTCTTTTTATAACTGAGACTTTTGTTTTCCCATCTGTGGTATCCCCCATGTAATATCTCTCCCAACGTATCTCCAAATACACTGCACCGTACTGTATGAGGACCAAACCTAATACTAAAACATTGCTAGTTTGTAAGTTGCTTATACAATTACTTCAAAGATAATTATTTTTCCCCACTTTTTTCCCCTGAACATTATATACTGTAAACTAATTTTACAGGTGTATCATGCATTTAAGCAGGGCTTTAACTTTGACAGAAAAGCTTTCCTTATTGGCGCAGTTGTTTATTTCAGACTACATTATTTCAGAACAGGGTTATTACAAGTATTTAGTTGTACCACTAACTGGTGGCAAAAACAATCACCAAAAAATGTGGGCAACATATTTTTACTCAACATTACCTGACGCGCCCTACTGCTATAACTTAACATGTTACAGGGGATCCCCACCATAGGATGTTTATAACAGTACTGAAAAGCACATTTTTCAATGTACATCTTACTACAGAAAATCTGTATTAAAAAAATCACATTACAGGAACTACAACATAGCGATCAGTGAACTCTGTATCATGAAATTTAGTTTTATATTCTAGATTCTTGTTTCAGTGGAATTACTGATACCGGGATACAAATTTTTCTGCTCAGCACAATATAACTACTTATGTCAATACTTCAGTAATCTCATGCTCCATTGTGAAAGACCTTAAATAAAAAACCCGATAACAAATACTGTGAATATGTTGTCATGAATAATTCTCATGTTAAGAACTGTTAAAATCCCTTTTTGATCTTCCTCCTCTTCCTTATCAGGTTTGGCAGTTTATTCTGTCCATTTTTACTTCTGTTATTAAAATTCTGATGAAGAGAAGGTACTTTTATGATTCATCATCAGCCCTACACATAGCATGCTACTCTTCAAGGGATGCGGAGTCGAGAGAGACAGAGAGAGAAAATTTTTCAGGCACCACTCAGTATGATATGCTCACAGGATGAAGGTGGTGCTACACTAGCTGGTAGCCTGATCCTGAAGTTTGGTCATATTCTATTGTATACTGCCTTGTCCAGTCCACAATAACAGGCCGAAAAAGACCACAGCATCTGAATTCAAAGAAGTCTATAATGTTCCTTATACATCCATGGCTAAAAACAAAAGAAAAACATACGTTAGCAAGCAGTATCATAGCTCATCTAACAAAGTATAACATCTTTTGCCTATCTACAAATTTGATTCTTCACCCTTAAAGTTTCTAACTTTAGAAAACCAATTCTGTTCAGAATTATTCTAGTACTTGATAAGCAAGTTGATGAGCATGTTCTGAAATAAGAAGTAGTCACCAGACTGGTGAATGCTTGATCCTTGGGCATAATCAAGACACCAACTTTCTTCCACTATCTACCAAAACATGTTACTAGCAGTCCACCACCATGTAGCACAGCATGGTAATTCAGATCCTGTTCTAAGAGGACAGTTGTATTGTATGGATGGATGCAAGACAAAACGGCATGAAGTGAATGTCTTCCTAGAATAATTTCCATCTTTATTGATATCTATTTCTGCATACATATTGGTTCACCAGCTGCAGGTTTAGGATCAACCAGGTCCCTTGACAACACAAAATTAAGAAAGCATTATCTTAAATGAACTATTCAAGCACTTTCTGTGGGTGAATCAATTAACTGTCAAATATTTAAGAAACCTACATAAAAATTCCCAGCATGCTGGGGGTTTTTAACTTAATTAGACATGGGCTGAACAGATCAGAGTTTTCTGGAAGAGAAGCTCATGTTATGATATATGTGAGAACAAGTCTAAGCAAAAAGGAGATGAAACTATTTGATGTCAATGCTTCATGTAGCAGGTGATGCTAAGTCAGTTATTTAAGACATCTGGTGTTATTTTCAGGAGTAATTTTTATAATAGCAGCTATTTCAGTTAAAATGGTTTGTGAATGTGACAGTAATTTGGAATCAAACTAGCAGTTTTTTCCTACCCTGTGCACCACCCTGTGTTTTTCAGGCAAAGTAATTATCTGGTTTTATTACAACTCTAATTTGTAGGAACACTGCAACTATACAAAGATGCTTGTCTGCTTCTCACTACAAGTTTTGTATGAAGAGATATTAAAAAAAGACCACACAAATTTCTAGCACAGAAATCCATCTGCTACGTAACAGAATCACAGAATGGGTAAGGTTGAAATGGACCACAGTGTGTCATCTGGTTCAACCAGGGTCACCCTAGAGCACGCTGAATAGGATTGTGTGAATCCATGCTGACTGCTCCTGATCACAGTTCCCATCTCCTATCTCCTTTGCCCTGTGTGGCACCTGAAAGAGCAGCAGCTCCCACAGGAGACACAGCATATGCAGCAGGATGAGACATGATTTGTCTTTTCCCAGCTCCTTTTGTAACATGCTCTCAACCTATCAATAACCAGACTCATGCCTTCAATTACGTCCTGCTTTGGCTCCACAAGCTGCTCCATGCCCCAGTATTCCCATCCCAGTGCTATTTCATCCCCGAGCCCCCACCTTTCATCTTGCATCCTCATCACTACGAAAACCAGAATCCCAGCCTACCCTTTTACATATTGATGCCCAAAAGCTGTATGCAACAGCTTGCTCTCACCCATGCAACACCCACTTCAGCTCCTGGGACATCCTGCTCCCTTCCCCACAAATAGCTTTGGCCATGCTCTTCCTCATGAACGGGAAGAAAGCAAAGCCTCTTTTCTCACAGTAGAGAGAAAGGGGAGCTACTGCACAGAGCAAATTCAACAGCACATTAAGTATTACTCAGGAGAAAGTGCCCAGTGTGGAAATGAACGTCCAGGTCAACATCGACATGCTGCAGTAAGCAACTACCTCCGGTTTGAGCATCTGCTTTATAAAGAGAATATTTATTTCCCCATAAACTCTACAGTGAAATACAACCACTGCTGGAAAGCATTCTTTTCTGTGTTTATGCACCCTACATTACAAAACATTAATCACTTCCTTTAACTGGATAGAATGTGTGACTGTGAAAATAGCTGACAAGATGTAGCACTGCAAGTAGAGAAAATACTCTAAAAGTATTTACGTGTGTTCTGTTTCAACAAGCAGCATGATTCAAACGTATGCAAGGCTACACAAATAAGAAATTTGTATATGCTTTAAAACTTACTTGAATGGGCTTTCAATAGATGTGGTTGTAACTTTAAAGTGCTTGTATCTTCTTGCATTCATTCTTTCATTTGTTGTGATACCCAAGCAAGATATCTTAAGACAGGAAGAATAAGCAATTTAGTTCACATAAAAACATACAAACCAAGTACTGCACGAGACAGACTGAAAAAGGACCAAATTTACTGGTTTAAACTCCTTCTTTTGACAAATGAGTTTTTGACTGGGGAAATTACCAGGTGCAAACATAAACCATAAGATTTTGAAATTGATATATGTTTTAAGTAACAAACATTGTAAAAATGGAGGACAAAACTTAAAACTTACTGAAAAGTTTTACCTAAGCCTTAGAGGATATTCTTTATTTCCAGGAAATTTTTCTGGAAAGATTAAATTTCATGGTTCATTAATGACAAGTCATACTTCAAGGCTTTCAGTATGACTTTTCTTAGAAAGGATGAAGAAAACTTGGGTTTGGTCAGATTAGAATACAATAATGTGGCCGCAATTCACACTGAAGCAGTGTAAGAAATTATTGCACCCCCTTTCAAGCTACCACTCCCTTTCTGTTAATGACACACAGCATTATTATAAGTTGGCTCTTATCCTCTATTAGTCTTTATTGCCTTTCTCTGGTCTGTTTTACCTTTTTGTCATTTTGAGAATGGAAAGCAGGAGGCAGGTGTTTTAACCTCTTGCACAAAAAAAAGGCCATGTGATTGACAACTGAATGATGCCTAATACTGAGAGATAGCAGATGCAAGGCTGAGAGACTAAACACTTGGTCTAGCCAATGAACACGAAAATTTAAATGACAGAACTATTTGATACTCTTGTGACACTCCCAAGACACAGCATTATGATTGAAGTGCTCTTCCATACCTGATACATCTGACACATGAGTAACACAGCCACCCACATGAAGTGAAACACACTGTTTAGAAACATCCAAAACATCCACGGAGAACAGGTAGCAATCTGTGTAACGTAGGTCCAAAATCCATCCTTTGTGTAACTTGTCTCACAGTGGAAACCCCAGTCTAGAGAAAAAAAAAGAAAAGTCAAAAAATATATGGAAGATTTAAGGTATGTTTATTGTACAGCAACATATAATCCCCACATTAGAATGCATTAAATTAAATAAGAAAATGACACTGTGCCAGAAGAAGTTTACTTGCTCTCTCTTCCTTTCCCAACTCCTTAAATACATGACATATGCACACACTTGGCTATGATGAAGAAAAAAAGATCTAGGATAAGAAAAACATCATCCTCTAAATTAAAATACCCAATATAGTCAAATATTAATTTGCACTAATGTGCAGATCAATTCCAGGATAAAAATACCCAAAACTCCGATAAGGCAAAGATCTATAAAAATCCATACAAGGAGATAAAGTATTTAAAAGCAATTAAAAAAAAACCCCAAAAAATCACATTTACTCACAAGAGATACATCCATAGATCATCCAGCAGATCATAAAAAGCAGGAAGAACAGGTATCCCATAAAATAGCGATGGTTCCCTGCTCCTAAAGTTGCACAACAGGGACCAAATTACTACACTTTCAGCAGAAAGACAACATTACACCAGAAAGTTTAACTGCTTGCTTAGAAGTACTGCTTATTATTGTACACAGAAAAGTTACTCTACAATATGAAGCCAATATAACTTCAAGACAGTGAAATTAGCTGGTATATTTATGATTTTTTTTTTTCACTTCTCAGACAAGAAAGCAATTTTTCTTTAATTTTCTGTCATGTTACAACTGCAATTCACTAATTCATTTGTAACCTCTTTCATGAACTAATTATTGATAGACAATATTTAGAGTAATGTTGGTGACAGCTGCTGCAGAACCCTTAACAGCCAGGAATTACACATTAATAAGTATTTTTTAAAAGCTATTGAAAAATTATCAAACTGCAGTAACAGAAATATGAACAAATATACAACCTTCCTTGATAATAAGCTAACTCACATCTTAGGTTTGGCTGCTTGATGAAGCTAGCTAAAAGCAAAATATCTAGTAAAACTTGTAAAACAAATACATGTCAATGAACAGACAAGGCCTAAGAACCTGGCTATAATAAAGAATGGGATAAAACTACTCTGCTTTAGACAGAATTCTAATGCAAGAAAATTCAGTTACTAAAAGACTGATCTATTTTTAACATTAGTAGAGCTAAAAATATGCCTCTTATGTGAGTACATCATAATTCTGAAGTACTCAGCCTTCCTTCTGTTTGTAAAATATGTCCAGTGTTGCAACCTTCCAACAGCTCCAGGCTGTAAACTAAACCCACAGAGATGATAATGGGCTACAAAAGATTTGGCTGTCATCATTTACCAGCACAACATTTACTTCTTTATTATGTCAAATGTTTTCCCTGCTAAAACAAGAGCATCCTCTGGAGGCAGAAAATAATCAAGTGCTTTTCGTAAGTGAGCTGAAAGGCTGTATAAATAAGAGATGAGGAAAAACATACATATAACACAAGCTAGACTAAACATAAGACATTTCCTTGAAAATCAAAAAAGTTCCTGAAAACACAAAATTATGCTGTAATACTGCCTTCAATCACCTAAGGGCATATGAGAAAGTGTTGGTAATGTCCCTGAGGTATCACTTTCATTTGCATTCTAAATTTCAGAAATGTTAAGTTTCATAAAAGACATTTTTTAAAGAACACAGAAGTTAAATAGTGACCTAGAAGTCCATCTGAGAGGCATCTGATAGGATGCTTCTTTCAGCAACATCTTTAATGATACTAAAACAAATTCTGCCTAACAGGAAATCCGTATGTGTGAGGTAAAAACATGGGTGTAGCATTTAAAACTATACATAAACGAAATAGTACAATCTTGATCGCAATTTAAAAAGAAAAAAAAATAAGTGAAAAAAGAAACTGGAGAAACTGTATTGTGAGTAAGATTGGGCAAAACACAGTGCTCTACAGCTGCCTCCTGGACTGGCAGGAGGAGAGTCATCCTCTACAGTTAAAACAAAAAAATACCTGAAAAAAACCATAACACTACTTTGATACTCCATTTAAAAGATAAATGTAATCACTTCTAGAGTCTTGCTTGCTGTATTTTAACTAAAGTTTTGAGGGAAACGATTTGCCCTAGTTGCCAATTCATTTATTTTTCAAATAGTCTCCACTTTTCGTCAACATCTTCAAAATGGTAAAAAATATTCAAAGTCTCTTTATGTGCCAAGTTTTATCCCCAAAGGATTTATTTTAGAGTGTCTGCAAACACTCTTAAAAGATTTCTCAGTTCTATCTTTGGCAACATTCTTATCCTTTTAACACATTCCACACACATCCAAATTCCACCTTTCCAGAACGGCATGATTCATGTTTCCCTTTTTGGCAAACATACCACAAATGCTGTTTTAAGAATGGATTCTGTTTTGCAATCCCATGCTTAGAGTGACCACGTACCACTGTGAGACAGAGAAGCCATATAAGGTTGTTCAGACCATCATTCCCTCCAGTTCAGCTCCAGCTCCCATACTGTGATTTCTAATTTTTTTCCCAGCATACTTTCAAGGGCCCTAATGTTTACTTTTACGTCCAGTTACCCCACTCCGTACACCACCACTAGAACACAGATTCTCCTTTTCAATCGTCACTGTTACTTAAGAACCATTTCCTCCACCTACCCTAATCCCATCACTCACACACTCTCTCAATACACACAAAGGTCTCTCCTCCCCCATTTGTTTTTTGTCATTTTCCAGTTACTGACTAAAATACTGGATCTTTCTGTCCCATTGACAGAATATACTCCTCAGTACTCTTGCAAAACCTGAGCCCATGCTCACCTGCCTGTCTGAATCAAAAATGTCTAGTTGTTCATTGTAAAACACCTACAATATAAACCAAAAATATCTCAGATAGTAACATCTGTAGGAAACATAAAATAGAAGGGGGTGATGTAAGTTGATCTCAGTGAGACTTCAGAGATGTTCTGTTACAATTTAAATGCCCAGATTGACTATTTTACTCTTGATTTTCAGACCAAACTACTCTGATTATTTGTTATTATATCTATTTGAAAGAACTATAATGAAGCATTTATGGGCTGTCAGCTGTGAACCCAGGTCCTAATTTCTCCCCAAGATTAAAGCTACCTCTGCTTGTGTCCTAAAAAATTAAACACATGAAGCAAGCTGCACACATTTCCTAGCTGAGAGGTCTTCAGTGCTGTCTGCATAATAATGGTTTTCAAATAAGTTTCTCAGAAAGTATGACTGGGAATAGCAGCATTTAGACTTTATTTCTGTTCTATGTCCATTCCTTTCACAATCACTGGGAAGAATAAAAGACAACCTGGATGGTTGAAAAGAGGAGAATACCTCAGTAGGAAGTCATTCTGTATCTAACGTCTATAATCCTAACAATTTTAAATACGTATACTTTACCATTAAATTACTAAATATTATTGGTAAAAATGAAAATTTTCATCTTATGTAATGGATAATAATCAATTGTGGAATTGGCACATGCCTTTTCAGCAGTTAAGCTTTGCATCTTTTCATTACTAGGGTTTATGTTAATAAAAATACATATGTAGCGAACTGAATCAGACACAGAACAATTTTGAGGATGGGTATATAACAGACAATACAAATGAGAACAATGCAGAGAATCACACGTAGAAAAAGAATTAAGCTCAGTATTGAAAAGCTTTTCTTAAGCAGCCAAGTCACTTCCACCGTGATATAAGAACAGGCAAAACCTTGCAGAGCATTTTAGCAAATTACTCACCTACACAGTTCCCTACCCATGGGCAGTGGTGATCAAACTTTGCTATACATCGATTGCAAACACCACAGTGTTTGGACCTCACTGGCTTCCGTATCTGTAACGGATAATAAACATTTGTTTACAAAGCAACTTACCCTGATACATTTCAAACAGAAAAAAAACACAAACCCTCAATTTAAATGTAAATTGATTGTGCTATTGTTAATTCCTCAGAGAACTTCAAATTTGATGCTAATTCTTAAGGTAATCTTAGCTATTAAGCTTAATCTACACACTGTTTAATACAAACATCCTTAAAACTGCACTGAAATTATTTTCACGCTATTTTTCTTATACAGAGAATTACTTTTTTCATGCAACTTCTTCTATCACCTCCAGCTATTGAGCTTTGTAAAGCAACCAGCTTCATTTCAGCTTTTAACAATGAAAATACAGAATGAGCTTGAGTTCCATGATTCTGTATCATTCGTAACTGAGCTCTAACATAAACGTTTTACGTTATTTTCTAAAGACAGAAATATGACTCAATAAGCAGAACTCAATGGAACTTAAAATGCTAAATTACTCCAAAATTTTTTCTTGAAAGGTTATGTATTGAAAGAAGTGGTCTGAGATATGTATGTATATACACAAGTAATTTTTAAGGTGCCACATCTGTATATAACTTTCCAGCTTCAAATATGGAGATATTAACGTCATTCATGTTCCACATACGTCAGAGCTTTGCAGTGTTAACACTGATAACCTTGAGAATTTCCTATTTGCCAGTTAACTTCCAAAGAAAAAGCACGTTATATTTGCTTTACAGAAATTTTTTTTTCTCCCTCCTGACTATTGCCAGATAGAGAGATACACTTAAGTTTTTGAAAAAAAATATTTTACTAGAAGCACAACATAATGTTACTGTGAGTTACAGAAGTAGCGGAATGTCACGTGTGATTTTCATAACTTGTTAGGTGTATAACCAACCAATTTGGTAGACGTACTGGATACTTGAATTTTGACACTGGCAGGTTATTTCCACAGTGATAATTGTTTTCCTCTCACTGTTGGAGGTTTTTTTTGTGTACATAGTATGTATTGAAAATACTGTTTAAATTAAATATTACAAATAAATTCTGCCTTTGAAACTGCAATATTAAGGTCAAATATGTGTTCATTACAGGAACACTAATTTTGGCTTAGCATTAAAGGAAAAAAAAAAAAAGGTGAAATTGATTAAAAAATATACTACCAAGCAGGTGCTGCAGAATATACTGAGGTCCAGACTTCCTGTCTCTGCAAGTTCTACTATTGTCTGCAGGAAAAATAAAAATTGGAATTTAGCATATAAACAAATGGTGACAAGCGTTTTCAGACCTATGGCTGTGAGCCCTTTATTTCAGGTACTTTCTACACACAGGAACAAATTAAATTCAGATGAAACTGATTTTGAATCTACTTTATTAAACCAATATGCATATTTACTTCTAAATTAATTCTAGTTTATAGCTATTCCTAGTCACCTACTGTGATTTCAGTGCTGCTGGTGTGACTTTTGATACCCTGGACAATTTCATACAATACATATTGGACAATTTCATAAATAGTTCCTCTGATTTCAGTGGGAGTGTAACACTACACTACAGACTAACAAAAGGATGCAAAAAGGAATTTACATGGTCTGACACTTAACACTGGAGTTCAGTATTGTCCACAAGCAAAATCCCAAACCTCAGGAAAACAGGACTGAACAACAGCAGATGAATAGCTTTTAAATATGTCTTGTGCAGACCCAGGATCACTTCAGTTAGATCCATATCGTTGTGCTTTGTAAACCTTTGTTCATCTTCTATGCTCTTGAACTATAGGTAAATTTTATTTATTTATTCCTTCACTTGCTTTAAGAGTGACTTGGGTTATTTTGTAACACAGAAGGAAGGACATGACATATTAAAACAGCAAACATCTGAAATTGTTGCTTACTACACATTTCCAAACATACTTAACATGGTCACCTGAAATGAAAAGAATTTTCTTCCTTAGTTATTTGAAAACTAAAGGCTAACTCAGCATTAAATACTTGAAGACAAATTATGAAAATGTTAGGAAGTGCTACACTGCACAAAGGTAAGACACACATCCTACAGTGGTTCATGCCCCTGCTAACAGAACATTTTACCATGTGGTTAGCTGCAATCCAAAACATTCACAGCCATACGCATCTGCCTCAAGAAGTTGCATTTTGCAATTCCTACCCAGTTCAGCAAGGCTTTTGGAACCACACTTGCCTATTTAAGCAAGTAGATCAAATGAACTGCATATTTGTGCAATGTGCTGAATCCAATCCAAACTATCATTGTTGACTATTCCACTTAATTTAGTCCAGTTGAAGGAGAAGAATTTAGTTTGGAATTTACTTTGGCAAACTGGCAATAACAGAAATGTAGTTTTCAGAGTAAATTCAAATCTGCACATTAACAAAGAACTCAGCTATAAGCTATTGCAGAATACAAGAATTATTTCATCTACACCATCCTTTTAATGGCTATTATATTTTCATTCCTACATAAGGACATAACTCCAAGTGGTCTGATGTTGATCTACACAGGTCTTTTCATAAATAACCATGAAGGAGAAGCTCAAAGTTCATTTTAGGTGGGATGTTGGCTTCTAGGAGACTTAAACAAAACAAAACAAAACAAATGCTTCTGTTGCTTGTATAATTTTGGCATATTCAATGCTCAGTTTGGCTGCTGAGAAAAATGAACTTAATTTTTAAAAAAAATCTGAAATACTAATAATGATACAATGTCTTAGGTATCATTAGATCACCCATATTTTCTCTGACATTTACGCCAAAATATAAACCCATCCCAAAATGCCTGGGGTTTTGGCTGTTTTAGCCTCAAAATGTTTGTCAATCTAAAACTTTTAGACACAAAGATAAAGAAAATTAGAGGTGCTTAAAAGTCTGGAAACTTTTTATAAAATTAACTAACACTTTTCCCATAATGGGCTATTTGTTTCAGTACAGCAAAAGTCTGCAACTTCACATTTTCTTTTTCACTTCACTGCTTTTCAAACTTTTTAAATTGAAAATTCAAGTCACAATTTTATTTTGCTACTCAAAATGACCAATATGCAGTTTTGCACCAATTAGACTTGAAATGCATTACACATGGTAAAAAAGAAGAAATCTGGAAGACTTTTCAACATTTTAAACCTTTTGTTATACAACTTATTGAAATTTAATGTACTGAACAGTAAACTAACTGCTCTGATCAGCTGGTGGAAGGCTGTTGAAGAACAAGTTCGTATCTCTTGGGTTTACCTTTTTCTTTTGTTCTTCCGTGGCTTTGATGATTCCCGGATCAGATTTCCAGGATTTTCCAAAATTGTAGAAAAGTGCAACACTATTAGCAAGGAACGGAAGATGTATAAAGAAAAAATTGAGATGTGTTTACAGTCAAGGAATCTCAAGTGTAAAACTGAATTTCCTCTTGAACATTCTCACCGACAATTCTAAAATAAAATTTAACTAAATTTAGATTTTACTAATGCCCTCGAGTCACTGTCTTCAGAATTAACAAAATTCAGCACTGCTGTTAAGAACTAGCTTGGTACTCAGCATTTTCTACTGCTCAACCTTCAAAACTTACTTTTAAGAATGGTCTGTTCCATAAGGTATTTCTGAAGCATTTATCCTTCTAAAGGAATAATAATAGTTCAGTTTTTGTAACTGTTTTCCCTTTTAATTAAATTAAGTCCCATGAAATTTATCTTCTTAATAACTATTTCCTGTTTTCAGAATAAACATTTTGGAGCTCTATTTATAAGACAAACATTTGACTGCCTATGTCTTCAGCGGCTTGACATTCCTGTGATATCACAGGATGGACCATTTCTAGCCATAGAAGGAATTTTGCTGCAATGGCCACTGCTGCATGGCAATCATGTCCCAACACCACTTATCTCCAAGAAAGGTAGTGTCTGAAACCTGGTCCTGTAATAAGGCAATACACATATTTTGCATCACTGAAAGTTATTTTTAACATACTAAAATGTCTAATACTTAAAAAACCACAGGATTTATTATTCTCTGTAAGTGTTTACAAAATCACTTACCCTAAAGACAGAAGATAACCATTTGTTTTAAAATACATTTCCTGCATTCAATGTCTTGCCATGTAACATGCCCTAGTCTAACAGCACTTGACATTTCTTCAGAGAATTAAAACATTTTTAGCAGTGACGTTGAAAAACCAAATACTTCAGATGTTTCTCTTCCACAAAAGAAAAGTTATTTATTCTCATAAACCTACAGAAGACCTGACAAAACTGACTAAAGACATCTGCTGTCAGCTCCCAGTTATAACTGCAAGGAGATGCCCTACTTGACAAATCTGTGGTGGCAGAAGCCTCTACAGCATTATCCAAAAAAAACCAGGACACTTATCCAGGCACAAAGCACTACACACCCAAACTACACTCTATTTTGAGTAACTTAGATACATACAGATGTAACTTGCAATGCAAAAGAACCCTGAAATGCAAACGAATACAAGTAGGCCTCTTTTTGACTTCTGAAATGCTAACAAAGGCTCATTGTTCATGTGAAGCGTATCCCAAATAATTTTTGTTTTCCACCTGTTGGGATAAGGAATTGGCTGTGAATTTCTAATAAAAAAATACTGGCAAGTTAAATTAAAATTTTAATAATGTATCTTATATAGTAGAATGTTAGTATTAGCTCACTAAAGGTAATTCATCTTTCCAGTAACAAGATATTTCCTGCAAATTTATAACAGGGGGAAGGAAACATCACCTATACTGTAACTTAAACACTCATGGTTCTATTTTATACATTAGAGATGAAAAGCTCTAACTTCAAAATTTATACAATCCAGCTTCTTCCTATTTTTTTTCTAAAGCTACCTGCTGCCAAAAATAAACTGGTGCAACGGAATTGTTTAGCTAGAGAGAGATCACATTTTCTTTAGAATACTAAAATAATCACCGGGTTTTTTACAACAGTGAAAACTGGTTTTTCATTAAATGTACCTTAATCAGACAACCGTTACAAACAATAAAAGGTACAACTGAAACCAATTTTACGGCCCATTTCTAATTACCATACGTCATGTCTAGACTTTTAAAGAAGATGTGGGAAAAGACTAAGAGGGTTTTTATAACCTTAATGCTTTGGAATAGTTTCTCTACTAAAATTTGGATAACCTGTAACAAAGCAGCTGTCCATTGTCACAACTTACTCTTCCCCCATTTTACTCCCTCAGATACAGAGAGAACACAAGAGATGCCCCACAGAGCCTGTTTTGCCAGTCCTTTTATCACGGTGGTGTCAGATGAGTGCAATGCTGACAATATAAATTGTGGCAGATAAGGGACTTTTGTGCTGCAGTTGGGAGACTACAAGAGAATTTAAAAGGTTTCTTGTCCAGGGTATTTCCGGCATGTGATGTAGATACACAACTTCAGCTGTAGGGTTCATCCCATCCACTTTAAATCACTCAGTATGTCTTCACAGACATCAGAAAGGAAAAAAAGCCCTATCCAGTCTATCTTCAGTATCAAGATATTTAAATTAGGTAAGAGAAGCAGAGCCTTACAAGTGGCTACTTTTTGTCACTGGCTATGAAGAGTGTTTAAACTTCAATACAGATGTCCACACTAGAGGTATCTAAAATCATGCTGAACTCCCCTCTGAAGTTTACTTCCAAAGAAATCTTAGCAACTTGCAT
The DNA here is from genome assembly GCA_013399875.1 of Gymnorhina tibicen. Lineage (NCBI taxonomy): Eukaryota > Metazoa > Chordata > Aves > Passeriformes > Artamidae > Gymnorhina > Gymnorhina tibicen. The sequence goes on along the minus strand of VXAZ01005475.1, from coordinate 1,498,768 downwards.
CACAGACATCTCTCAAAACTCTTCACATGTAAGAAACTCTTGTAGGTTTGCAACAGCTTCAGAGTAGGGAATTGGTTCTCCAGAGAGAGTGTCTCGTTTTGTGTTAACATCCTCATTTACAGCTACACAAGGAAAAAGTACCTTACCATATTACTAAGGGCTGCAAAATGCGTAACATACCAGGCATTCACACCTCCTGCCTTGCCACCAATTTGCTCTCTTTTATGCACTTTCACCAGTTTTCATTGAGAGACAAAGCAGAAACACCCAGGAAACACTTCCTACTTTTAGTCCTGATCAATATCCTTTAGTTATTAGAACAAATAGAAGAGGCTGAAAATTATTCCAGGAATTGGAACCAAAAAGGTCATCTCATTAAAAAGAAAATTAAAACCAATTAAGCACCACACAACCCCTAAGTGAGGTAAACATAGCATAGGTTAATTTTTCATCGTGAACTGCAGTCTATTTAAAAGGCCCCAAATACATGCAGCTTCCTGCTATCAGACATCATACAAGTCTGAAATCAAGCCAATATGCACATTATAGACCCAGATGTGCCCTTTCACTAACCAAAAATCCTTTTCTCTTACACAGAAAAATCTGCAGCCAGTGTAAGCTGTCAGAGATCAAATACACGCTAATAAACCTGCCAATTCACAGAATCACAGCATCACAGAATGGGTCAGGCTGGAAGAGACCACAGTGGGTCATCTGGTCCAACCTTCCTGCTCAAGCAGGGTCATCCCACAGCACATGGCACAGGATTGTGTCATTCCAGACAGTTCTGGAATACCTCCAGTGATGGAGACTCCACAACCTTTCTGGGCAATCTGTTCCCGTGCACGCTCACCCCCACAGTAAAGAAGTTCCTTCTCATGTTCAGGTGGAACTTCCTGTGCATCAGTTTCTGCCCATTGCCTCTTGTCCTATTACTTAGCACAATTAGAAAGAGCCTGGAAACATCCTCTGACACCCTCCCTTCAGATTCTTATAGACATTGACGAGGTCCCCTCTCAGTCACCTCTTCTTGAGTCTCAACAGGCCCAACTCCCTCAGCCTTTCCTTGTAAGAAAGATGCTCCAAATCCCCAATTCTTAACAGCTGTACATCTGGATTTAAGAGTCCAGGTAGGTAACAGCAGATAGCTACATAAGAAGCCTCATTTGACTAGGCATTTATTAGACAAAATCCATTTGTAACTAACTGAAGCTCTGCAAAAGCCCTCTACCTCCATTTCTATCTGACATAAAAAGAACTCCTTAGCTTGCTAATAAATTTAGTTAGCATATCTCCTCCACCCCAGATTTTTTTTTTTTTTTAACTTTAGAAAAAGTATTTAGACTTTATATGGGAACGAAAGTTCTGGATAGCTGGGCCCAGAGTTTGGATTTTTGGAGTCTGGTTCCTGTAGAAACATGGCTGCTGACTTTTTTTTTCTGCATGCAAGGCTTTTTGCTCTTTTCCTGAAACTAATTTTGCTAATACAAATATTTTTAACCACTTAACTTTACCAATTAGCTTGCTACAGTTTTTAAAATCCTATCTATTGTATCACCTTTGCGAAAGAATGAAAATCATCATGAATTCTCTTACACCCTGTTTTAAAATGATCCCTAATTGAAAAAGTGTGCAATGCTTGTTTTCTTTAACCTAGACCCCATGAATTGGTGAAGTATATTCAAAATAAGATAATCAATACATTATTAGTCAATGATGAATTGTTTAAAAAAATATAAATTGCCTTATACAATCTCATTATCTCAGCACTGCAAAATATTGCTATTTTATGGCAATAATCATAAAAGCTTGCTTAATTGAAACTGCACACTCCCATTTGCAACAAACAGAAGCAGAAGAAACCAAAAATACTGTGAATATTTTGGGTTACAGCAAACTCTGACATCTTAGAAAAACAGAGCACTGTAAGCACCTTTTGACATAACAGGCAGTATTTGTTCAGCTGGAACTGAAAAGACTGCAGCAACAACTGAGATATGATCTTGGTAGGTGTGCCCTGGACATTTTCAGAATACAAGAGAATGTTCTACCTATAAATAGTAATGGAAAAGAATGAAATGTGAAATTCTAGTCTCACATTATTAAAAGGGTAATTTTAAATAAGTTTTTTTCTTTTAAAATGAAACTAAATTAAAACACAGTGACTTAGTGTGTAGGATTTTTGAGGGCATTTTCACTCCTACTCTGCAAACACTAGAAAACTAGAATACACTAATGGAGCAAGACATAACTATCCTTTGTTACAGGAAAAATACAGTCACAGGGATGCAGCAAAACAGTGGCAGGGAGGCATAGGACCATAAACTCGTACACAGACTCATAAATACACAGATCTTATTCCTCATTCCCTGCAAGAACAGGATTTCTACTTTATCAAATACACCAGACTCAGAACCTGCTGAGAAAAATCCAACAGAATGGAAATATTTACAAAAAAATTCAGTACATTTTCAATATAGGCTTTTTGAAAGACACATCATTAAACCTTAGAATTTAGAGACTTATTTTTCATGTGACCACACTGAAATTCAAGAAAATGCACTGCAAATCCTTGGTTTTTGTTTATGATACATTGCATTAACTGCCCTTTTCTGTCCCATTAGGATTAAACACACAAGAGTGTGATTTTCCAGACACCTTCAACATACCTACAAGAAAAGAAAATTCTTACAAACACCTAAATATTAAAGCAGTACTTGCAGCAATTAAGATCTTTATGTTATTTATAATCTAAAGTTCCAGTAAGGCAATTCCTGATAGTTGTTTAAGGTTAAAAACTCTCTTCCCTGAGCAAAAGTCTGAATTTGTGAAAACTTCCAGGACAGGTTTTATCAGTTGAACACTACAGAGTATAAAGTAGTACTCTAGCCTGCTGTAAGCAATCATATAAAGCTGTAAAAATATAGGAATTCTTTATCCAACCACAATGCTGTGCCTCATGCTATAAAAATAGAGCAGGCATGCAGTTTCTTTTTTGCAATAAAGCTACAGGGCAATTTTCCAGAAGAAGAATGAATTTGGAATCTTATTACAAAGACTCCCAATTAAAAATCACCAATTAAAGGAAGACAGCCTCAAGCATTTGGTCTCTAAAACTGCTTGTCAGAGAACTGCATCAGCTCTAATGAAGGTAATTAGTAACCGAAGGTCTTAGACCACTACTTCTGTGATAAAAAGACTGTTGCAAAGGTTGTGAGACACCAACTTGGGACAGATGCAGGACTGTGTTTTATTGACATTCTGAAGTCAGGTTTTATTAGGATAATTAATTGTCTATAGTTCTAGTGAACAATTAACATTATTCTATGACGAAAAATATGTCAAACTTCAAAATATTTAATCAGAATGACAAACAAAAATCTAAGCAAGATGGTAGAAATATAAAGGAAATATGAGCTTCAGGATAAAAACCTCACAATTTGCCAGCTTTAAGGGACAGCTTTCTACATCAAGATCTAGGCCATCATCAAGTTGTGTTGGTTGTGCAGCCATTTTAATGTGGTCAAGGACTTTGATTTAAAGTTGGATACATTCTTAGATTTGGTACAAGCTGATGTTATGTTGTCACAAGAAAGCATTTCACAGTAGCTCAACATTTGCAACCCGAAACACGTAACAGCATTGGCTAACATGAGCTTCTATTTCTAGCTACTGCTTTTGAAAATATTTTTCATATTCATTTTGTACTCACTTTTCTCATTCTGCAGTCAAGAGTAAATTTGAGTAAAAACATAAAAAATCAGGCCAGGCAGAGAGACTGGTAGTAGGACCAGCACTCCTAAATAACTGTTTGAAGACATACCAATATTGGTATCATTCTTTTCTTTTTAACTTAACAGCAACTAGATTTTAATTTTTAAGCTGTTGGATTTGTTTTTTTAAACACGCCATAACAGTAATTTCCAGTTGCATGGTTAACAGCAGCATCTTTGCAAACACTGCCAGAATGGAAGCCAAAAGTAGCATGGAAGCAGGGTCTCCTCTCTGTTCCCAACACAAAAATACACAGCTGATTTAGTTAGGCTTGCAGAACATATCAAGAAGACGCCAAAACAAAGCACTGCTACTATCCTATTTCATGGCAATTACTTTCAGGATGAAAAGAAAACCAGTTTCTAAAAAAGCCAAACCAACATCCTCATAAAATTCACTTCAATTATTTACAGCTATAAGAACTGTATTAAACATCAAATCTCTACTTTGTTTTCTTGGCTACTGAAATTACAATACCCAAGAAAGTAGTTTAAAAATTTGAATTTATTTCTTTCCCATGGAAAACTGACATTCCCCACTGAAGTCTGAATCAATTTCTACCCCCATGAGTAAGGGACATTCATATCTAGACAGACAATCAAAACCACAAAAAGATAGCAATATTTTGAATCTCTGTAATCTAATATTGTTAATACACATATTTTCAAAATAACTCAAAAGATAGTTATCAAATGTACCTGAAGTTCGTACAAAATGGAATTTCCAAAATCTTTAGGAAAATCTAACCATGAAACCAATTCCACTGAAATGGATACAGACCATGAAGTGGCCTACAGCATTTCAGAAAACTAGTGTCTAAAAAATGCCGTCAATTACATGGTGTCACCTCACAGCCAGAGAACATTTTACAAAGTTGCTAACATTTCCTCCACATAAGAAGTTGGTAAAGCACAGGAAATTCTGCAGACTCCTACAAGTAAATTTTGAGGAAAATCTTTTACTTACCGAAGCACAGCAATAGCGTGCACATTTTTAAAGCAATAGAATAATTACCATTAATATAGAAAGCAATGTTTAGTGGTGATCGCCTTTCTAAAATTTTTATTAGTTTACTTACTGTTATATGCAGGATATAGCTGTGTAATTCCTCATACTATGAACATGAAAAAAAACACTGCTGTACACAAAAAAGGATATCGTTCCAAAACCAGAAGAACCACGTCACATACATCCAGAATTTTGTTGCCAAATATATTCCAAGAGGCAGTGCACTGTGCATGGAGTGATCAAAGAATGACCTGTAATGCAGAACAACGTCACACAGTAAGTTTCAATTTATAAAATGTAAATCCTGAACTACTGCTTCAGGAAAACACTTCCTATTAAAATATGCATATGGGATGTTGCAAAATATGCCATAAATACATTTTCCTTACTTTTCTGTTCAAAGTTCATGAATTCCCTTTTTCAACCTGCCAGGACAGGCAGAATGAGTAAATACTCATGCTAGAACTACACTGTGAAAGCAGTTAGGAACCTGTATGATTTTTAGCCACATAAGCAGTGGTTGCAAATTAACTTTTGAGATTCCAGTGCTAAAAATGTTTTGGAAACCCATACAATGAAAACTGCACATTAAAATTACCTCACTAAGAAAAAAGCTTAAGAGACCTTGGTGTTATCAGCCTATATACTTGAAATATTTCAGATTATTGAATATTTTGCTTCTGCTACAGTTGCCAATAGAAAGTTGGAAAAAAATCCAGACTAATTCATTTCCCATATCACTACATTTGCCACGTTCTAAGATAAAATGCTGCTACATTAATTAAAAAAAAAAAAAATTAAGCCATCAGAATTATTTTCACTTTCTTACACTCTTGCATTTTAAAGACTCTTCTGAATGAAGTTGAATACAGTTGAGACAACCTAGGTGAATGACTAGGTTACTCCATATTCAAGAAGAAATTGCTACGAAACCTATGGAAAGTAACACTCTAAACAACTAACCTCCCTGAAACAAAACTTCTGCATCATCTGCCTAAGCATCCTGATATTGATCCATTTTGCTTTTTGTGCTGGTGGCTCCCTGAGGGCTGCCACAGACAAATGTGAGCAGGGAGTAGTTTCCATTTCATTTCTTTACTCCCTTACAGTGTCTCTCTCTTTTCTAGTGGAAGTTCCTTAGGTCTTTGGAGAAAACCCTGTAAGGAACATGAGCTCATTTGAAAAATAATAAGCGAATATACATTTGGACACACAGTAGGTACTCTGCACTAATCTTTTAGTGACTTCTGCGCATTTTTGTGTGTGTGAAAATAGGGAGGAAAACACAGCTAAGCAGGTTAGATAAAATTCTACAGAAAGAAGGAAAACACTATTAGAATAACAGTACAAGTTTAATTCAAACCTGGGCTTTGTGAAAAACACTTCAAAGAGGATTTATACTAAACATTAAGCAACGGATAAGAGAATATAAGAATGTTAATCCTGAACACATGTCAGGTAGGCCAAAAATATAAAACTTGACAAAACACAGATCTTGAGAGATTGGAAGAAATCTTGTCCTTCCTTTCTGTAGGATACACAGTTGAGGATTCGCATTGGCAAATAGTTTTTTTCTGTGAGAGGAGGCCAGCAAACTGCACAGCCTCAGAGGTGACAAAAAGCCTAAACAGATCATCTCCAAGATCCTGCAAAAGCTTGATAATCTTCCACTTCCCTCCCAATCTACTAAGTTCACTAAAATATTCTGAACTTGGTTTAAGGAGCAGATATATTTTCCTCTTTATACAGAAAGAAAAGAGAAGTAAGTGGTTCTAAATAAACATGACATCCAACCCCAGAAAAGAAGAAAGCTCCTAAGCATGGGGATACAAGAAGTTCTTCTATCTTGGCCACACGTGATAATGAAAAGCAAATGAGAGATGATGTAATCTACAGATCTTGAAAATCCACTGGAGCATGACTATACGTGTGGGTGTGTGTGCCTGTATATCTGTAGGTGCATTTACAGACATTTAAAGTAATCATAAATACAACTAAAAGTCTTTATGATCGGGTAACAAGATGTACAAAAAATACTATCAGAAAGCAGCCTTTTTCTTTAGTCGCTTCTTTCCACAGCAACAAAAGCTACAAAATCTGATTCTGACTTAATTTCTCTATAAATCTCTTTAGGTGCCTTTGTGCATTTAAATTATTAAAAGAAAACAGTTTTAATGGTACACTTGCACATTGTCTTTATTACTTTATAGTAACTTTTCCATTGCCTGCTTTCCGCAATATTCATGCTGATAACTCTTTGTAGACAGACATTCAGCACCCTCCTCTGGATAATGACTGAATTTCTGTTCTCTTGTTAGCTCAGTGGTAGTCACCCAAGATAATCCCATGTTTCGCAAGACAAAAGAGCATTACAGAAGCTATAGCTGCACAAGATCTTTCCCAGAAATAAAAACCAATTCCAATAAATGAAAATTTAAGGTTATCTATCCAATAAAGATGCCAGCAAAATACTTCTTGCATGCACACTAAACAGACAGTGTCCCAGTAAAACACTTACTTTGAAAGAAACTGCACCATAGCCCAAACGCCACCATACATCAGCCCTTTAATGAGCCAAGAATCAATGTCTAGGTCTGCTATAAACCCAACCAGCCAAATAACTAGGAAAGGAGTTCCCAGCATCACCTTCTGACGGAATTCCTATATAGAAACAAACACCAGTAAGTAACTTTATTTTCAGGAACAGATTGTATAATAGTATTCTCTAATAAACAGGATAGTCACGAAAACTTAAATTTGCAGGAAGCTTGACACTGGGGGATCAATCTTCATAAATTTTTCTCATTTCCTGTATTTACATACCTTCAATGAATTTGCAAGGAAAATAAACCTTCCTAAAATTATATTACAAATCAGTAACTTCGTTTTAGAACTGCCTTCTAGAGACTTTGCTGCTAATCTAGAATCAAGGCAACATTAGCTCTTTTTGAAGAATCCATAAGTGTTTAAACTGCCGCACAGCACACCACAATCTCGGTGAACTTTTATTACTCACGTACCTGCAGCCTTTAAGTCATACTGAAGCATCTATGAATAAAGATAGGACCTTTTTTGTCTGACGCTATGTGGACACAACTCCTGATGAGAGCACTAAACTCCTTCCAGATAGTCAGAGCATAATGACAATGAATTGTACAAATCACTTCAGGTCAATAAAAACTGCACTGTTACAGTGACACAGGGTTAAAGCATAGATTGTAGCAGTACTTTGAGCATCTTGATGCAATATATCTTTAAATCAAAAAATTGTAACAAATCAGTGGTAGCAATACCTAATATCTGGCACGACACTCTGCCTGAGTGTTGGTGGATACTAAGAAGAAAACATTAACTCTTTTAAGTTATCAAACAATAGGCAGGAGGACAGTTCTTCATGCTAGAGCAGTATGTTAACCCTTACACTCTCATTTCCTGCCTCTTCCTATCTGCAGTATTAAACAATACTCTGAGAAGCAAAAGGCCTCCACATTAGAGATTTATATATTACGTTATACTGCTAAGACTGACTGCTTCTTTCATTCAACACAATAACAATAAACAATACATAATTAGAGAGGAGATCAAAGCTCAGGATAACCAAAATGCTTCTTTCCTCAGCTACCTGAGATTCAGCTTTGGAAAGCCTTAGCTTACCCGAACAATACGAGACCACTCGATACTTTCCTAACATTGAGTTAGCATAAAAACTAAAAGTAAGTGTATGTAAGCTGAGGGTTTTATTTCCTCCTGCCCTAAATAAAGCACTTTCTTTTGCAATTACTTTCATCATAATAAAAAGACATTCCTTAAAATTGAAATGTGGGGAAACCACAGTCCTGAACTTCTTTTAAACAAACACATGGGTCCCCAAACCAAGAGCAGCGGTAAGATTGATCTCCACAGGTGTTATACTACTACTTACCTTATCTGCTTTTAGTTTTCTCAGAAAGGATGGACTATCATACCCCTTTGCCTGTCTTGCTTCTTGTAGATGATTGATCATCCAAACGTTCTTCCTTTGTTTTGCAAGATCAAGTGGTGATTCTCCCTGTCAAGAGTGTAAACGTGGGAAACATCCAATTTAAAAATAAAATGCATTTGGAGCACTTTTGAAACAGAAGATTGGCTGTTAAAAACAATACATTTAAAATCAGTTAACTACATTCTGGCATACTTTTTGCTCTGCAGCTTACTTGACACCAAACATCATTCATTCCGTTTGGTTTTTCACTCTCTCATAACTATAAAAGTGTGGACAAGTCAAGTATTAAATGTATGATCCTGACAAGATGTATGTCCTGACAGTAATAATCGTTGCCTTTGGCATAGAACAAATCTATGTTCCACTATTCTACAACACAGTCTACTAGTCTGTAAATGAAAGACTGTGCTTCCCCCTCAGCTATTGACAGGCAGCAGAAATCAAGCAAAGAATAACAACTCGTGACCCACTGGATCATGGAAAGTCTCCCAAGTCTAAAGCCTGACTTCTTAGTTAATTCTCTGCCTTTTGGCAGAGTGAAGTTACTAATATTATGGAATGCTTCTAGGATTTTTTTTCCCACAAGCTTAACGTTCTTAGGCTCATTTCAGTTACTGAAGTCCTAGGAAGAAAACATGAAAGAATAAACTGAGTGCTCTTGTCCAACTTATTTCAAAACTCTGAGCTTTTATGCTGAGCTTGTGTTTCACGTATTTTGGGTGCTAAGCCAGCAATGGCCCATGTTTTTATTTCTGTAATTTCAGAAAGGACTAACAGACGAAGCAAAAGAGAAACACAGAGCAGAAGATACAGGGACCAAAGTTTGCCTACCAAACTGATTTGATTTAATTGATTTTTACACATTTAGGAAGAGAGCTAAATGAAAAAGTTATTGACTTGGTCTAAAATTATAGAGGAGGCAAGAGACAACCAACTGCAGGTACCTCCAGCTTCAGTTTTGCATTTGACTCTTCCTCTCTTCTACTGGAGTTAACTCCCCTCCTAAACAAATCACTCATGGAGGCTTGAAAAATGGCTGAATCCTCCATCGCTCGGCCCCCTCCTAAAAAAAAAGTAAGACAGGTACTAGAAACTGAAACTACCCAGAAAGGGCAATAATTACTATAGACAGAAGCGATTTCAAAGATTAAAAACTACCATTAGCTACCTATATCCCACAGAACAACAATGGGAACTGAGTACTTAACTCTCATCTTTGCCTTTGAAATCTTGCTCCAAATCTTCAGGAGAGTAAATAGCACAGACTACAAATTATGAGGTGAAGCTTTTTGCTAATTAACGGGACCTTTCACACCTTCTGTGCAAGATGTTTAACTAGCAACATAGGTTAAAAAAGAATAACCTTCTGAGATAACTTGGCTTCAAAGTTATTTAGCCAGATGTTTAAAAAAATAGATTAAATTAACTCCATTCTCAACAGAAATGCCTGAAATCAAAGTATTGGTGCCTGTTTCATGACAAGTTTAATAGCACCTTGAATTGCTAATATCTGGGAAACTCCAGAGATGCTGTTGTTTTAGTATCACCTTATATATCCAGACTGTAAAGATTACCTGTGGACAAGCAATCCCCTCTGGGAGTTGATCTCCCAAGTAAATCCTGAAGTTGTCTTGGGGTCCAGCTGAGCATCCCTTCCACTAGAGGGCCATGAGACACCTAGGAACTGCCTAGATAAAAAAATTGAGGGAGCTTTAAAGAAGTCTTTGACTACTCATCATCTGGCCATTTTAATATTTTCCTTGTCTTTACAGGAGTAGTGGATGGCTGACTTGCTTAAAAATTTTAAAAAATATATCGGGGAACTTAACCTAGTAACACACTTAAGACTGTCAGCAAGCAATAAAGCTTCAATAATATAAATTTAAAGTATTTAGATAGGAGGAATAACCTGAAGAGTCATTACAATAGGGAACTGTACATGCAGACGTCCACAGACAAGCCTAAGATACACTGCATAATCACATTTAAAGTTCAATAAATGATTCACTTACAAATTAAAAAAAAAAAAGTCTTTCTTAGACCATAAGAGCTCTTTTAGGTCTCTCTATCTCTCTACTAAAAAAGGAGTTTCTGCTCAGACTTAAAATTTACAAGCTTTCCTCAAGTCCCCAGTGATAACCTGGCTCCCTGGGAAATCCTGTCCTCGTCTGCCCAATCTGTCTACTAGTATGGCAAGATAATTTCCTTAAGAAAAAAAATCAACCAAACAAAAAACCCCACTCTACTTTGATTACTGAAAAGCAGCTTCCAACTCTAACATTAATCTAGTTCTCAAAAAGAAGAAAAGGAAGTATCTTACTACCAAAAGGAAAATACTAATTTCCTGTACAGCATTATAAAAGGAGGGTAAATAACAAAACAGGACTAACTCACTGCTTGTATCAAGCTTTGCTCTAGAATAGGAGTTCAAATACTTCACAAACTGTCATGCAAAATAAAGAACACCTTCCTGAAATGACTGGTCCCAGTTTGTTCTGAGCCTAGGCAGCCAGCAGCATGTGCCTTTCTAATACAGACTAACTAGAGCTGATAACAATAAAGCCAAACTCGCATCTAATATTTCAGTCACTTCATCATTTGAAGAAGATGAACAGCTTTCAGCCAATATATTTCTTTAATCTCAGCTGTCTTACCACCATTCTTGGTCAATTCCGTGGGCTGTCTGAGAAAAGGACTTCACTAGATAGTGCTGCAGAAATCTGGAAGTGACTGCATCAGAAAGAAGCCTTTCACAATTCCTTTTATTTCTGAGGAAACATGAGCCAAACACTTAACAACTAGTTTTTGGCTCAAAGAAAATTTTTTGCTGAACAGTCAAAGGACAGGCACCAAACTGAGTTTCTATTTGCCTTTAAGAATCAACCAAACTTTTATATTTCCTATATATTTACTATCACTTAAATCACCATCCGTTATTAAGTCACTCGCTGGATGGCAAAACTGACATTGCTCAAATGATTTTGATCCTCTGAAGATCCTAAAAACCTGGGAAGGCGTGCAAGAAATCTAGACTCCACTGAAGAAGATAGGCAGTGGTCAGTGAAACCAGACACATCTTCTGGCATGACTGGAAAGACATCATGATCCAGCAGGTTCAAAAACCTGTTTTTCTACTGACGGCTGCTGTCTGTCAATAAAGAAGGCAAGACCATGAACTACTTCAGGCTAGCAGATACTTTTTCATATAGCCAAACACAGAAATTTTTGTTACAGATTTCATAAGAGTCCAGAAATGTAGGTAAGGTGATGATTTTAGAACTCTTATCACACTAATCAGTCTGCCAAGACAAGCAAGGTATGACATACTGATTTTTTTTCCACAAAAATACCTTAATTTTTTACCATAGGTGGCATAGGAAAATAGCTTTTCAACACAAGAAGTGAGACTAGAAGCACAATTCATCCACACAACTGACCTTACAGACCAGGAATAATTAATATATATTCACATCTCAGTGCATGCAAGAGGCTAGCTGATTTGTTTTAAACATGTAAAAGGCCATGTGATTTCTTCCAATGAGTTTTCATTCATGATTATGAACATTTCTGATATTCTGAAGTGGATGTAGGACCTAAAAAGCTGCCGCCAAAATTTGGCTGCACCCTTAAAAAGGCTGTTCCATGCTCTTCAAGAAAACTGATGCATACTTTTTTTTTTAATATATTTCTATCACTCGTGGCCAAGCAAAATAGGCCCTGGCCATCCTAACCAGTAGGAAAAATGGTGAAAGGACAAATAAATTAAATCATGTGTTAACACATTAAAGCTGTTTTCAAGTGTAACCACTCTGCCTGTAACACTCTTTAAGTGGAAAATACAAATATTTGAAGAGAAATGGAGTAGAGAATTCTTTTTCTGAAACTGAATTCTTTGACACCACAGATGAAACAGCTTGGGTAGCAAAATGTATCTAATTTGATATTCAGAGCATCTGGAGGTAATGGACAAAACCATATTACAAAGGCACACCTTCCAAGGCTGGAAGAAGGCTCCAAGTCTATGGCAGAAATTCTAAGAGCTGTTTCGCTGGTCTAATGTATGCTGGAGATGGGCTCTGTTAGTACAGAATCTACATTCATTGTTAAGAAATTCTGGTAATCAGGCAAGTTAAGTTCATATGCAAAAAAAAAAAACCCCATTTGCTTATTTTACTCCTACTGGCATTTTCAGGCCTCCAATTTGCTTACTGGCACTGGGAGACCGACTAGATAATTTGTCAGCTCTCTGGAAGAGGACAGAGATGTCTAACATCTCACTCCAACAAACAAAGAGTCACCTCAGAACTTCACTAGAAGATATTCAGTCAGGTTTCCATTTTTGCATCCAAATACACCGGTCTTCACACATGCAGTCTATTGCACACCCCACCCGCCTATATTTACACAGTATCTTTTATGGTGCAAATCTAGTGGTTATGCATCCCTGTTAGGAAAAAAACTGCCAAATGACACATTAGTGGCATTGCTTTTGCTCCATCTTCATGATCCCACTATACCCACAATAATAACCTATTCTTGAGATTTATAACAGGCTCTGTTATTTCTGCCTCAAACCACTTACAATTAAAACAGACCAAACGTTTACCTTAATATTTTGAGCATCAACATTAGCTCCAGCTTCTAACAGAAGACTAATAACTGTAGTATTTCCTGCTAGCACAGCCCAGTGCAATGCTGTGTTTTTGTGGTATTTGTCTCCCAGATTAACCGAAACATTAAATGTAAGTAGTAATCGCGTTGGATCCACACTAGAAAAGAAAATTCTTGTTAGATCTACAGATGAACTCAAATACATCCCAATTTATTGCTGATGCATTCAATTTCTATGAAGATCATTGAACAGACACACTATGTAAAAGCAAAGTGAGATTTTTTGCTGCCAATTATGAATGACCCAAAAATCTCTTCCCACCAAAACCAACCACCATTCTGTTGACTTTTACAGGATCTCCCTCAGACAGCTCATTCTGGGATATCATGAAACATTTTTTCTACAATTCTAGTTTTGTATTTACCAAAATGTAACATTACTAACCATAGATCTGTAAAAATATGCACATGATTACATACTTGAACAATGAAAGTTCAAAACATGTTGTTTCCACTTCATAATCCAGAAGATGAAGATAAAATAGGATGAGAATGTTGGTAATGGCAGGTATTGGTAAGAGCTAGTTTGTGATCCTCCCAACAATTGATGGAGATAGATTCCTGTCTGGAAGAGCCTAATTCAAACATTTGTTCTTTGGAGAAGTGTTACTTTTCATCAATTTTTTCCAATCATCTCCACAAGAAGGAATAGTGAATACTTCTTCACAGTACCTTCTCTCTTGAAAGTCATTGTACTGGGTTTGGCTGAAATCAAGTTCATCTTCTCCACAGTAGCTCCTATGGTGCTGTTTTGGATTTGTGACCAAAGCAGTATTGATAACACAGGGATGCTTTAGCTATTGCTGAACGGTGCTTGACACAGGGTCAAGGCCTTTGCTGTTCCTCATGCTGCCCTGCCAGTGAGCAGGCTGGGGGTGCACAAGAAATTGGGAGGGGACACAGCAGGACAGCTGACCCCAGCTGACCAAAGAGATAGCCAGTATTGCACGGCAGTGTGCTCAGCAATGAAAGCTGGGGAAGAGAAGTAAGAAGCAGAGGACATTCAGAGTTACAGCATCTGCCTTGCCAAGTAACTGTTACAGGTGATAGAGCCCTGCTGACCTGGAAATGGCTGAACTTCTGCCTACTGATGGGAAGTAACAAATTAATTCCTTATTTTGCTTTATCTATTCAACTGTCTTTATTGCAACACATGCGTTTTCTCACTTTTACCCTCCTGATTCTCCTCCTCATCCCACTTGATGGGAGTGAGGAAGTGGCTGTGTGGGGCTGAGCTACCAAGTGGGATGAATTCACAATAACCATAAATGAAAGAACATAACATGGCAACTGTGGAAAGAACACTGACTAGTGAACAACAGAAAAAATACTTCCATAAAAAACCCAAAACAAGTCACTACTATATGCCACTTGGTTAACATTAAGATAAAGTCAAAACTGCACAAATTACCTATGCGTTCTGTAAGCTGCCCACATTAAAGGTGTCATTCCATTTTGATCCATCATATCTACATCCTAAAAAAAACGCAAAAAAAAAAAAAGTTGGTGAGATAAGTAAGCATACTCCAGATCCAGCAGATATAAGGTTTGCAATGAGAAGCAGTGTCCTGAGACCAATCATCTGAATTGAAAAAAAAACTGGCAAGCTTTTAGCAAACAGAATTTAAAAAGTGAAAATAAACATTAATGCCACCATTGCCAAAATATAACCATTCCAATCTATTTTGGAAACTATGAAATAGTCATGCTGTGTAAGACCAGTAATTTCTAATTTACTATTAATCTGCAACATTAAAGACATATATAGATGGTGTATTACTGCATTCAAAAGCAGAAAAAAACTAAAATAATGCACTTATATTGAAAAAGATACTTGACAAATTACTATAAATACCACTGCCTCAATCCTACATCCTACTAAATGCTAACTGCATCTATTTTTCCACTTGCAAAGCAATTTTCCGTAGCTCACTGAGTTCCAAAGGTATTTATGTACCTGGATATCAAGTTAACGGATGCCAGAGAATTTTAAAGTTGAAAAAAAGCCATTAATAGAAACAACCTGCTCAGAAATAAAACTGATCTATAATCAAGTGGTGACTAAACCAATGGCTAAAAATAAATAAATAAATAAACAAAAAACATTATTACATTTAACAGAAGGTAGCTACAGAATGACAAAAAAGCACCACCCAGACAATTCTTTTAGACCCATCAGAAAGGATTAATACCTAAGGATTTTCTCCTCTTTCCTCACCTGCCTAGGGAAGTTGGTAATTCCTAAACACTCCAAGGCAGATTAGAACCTCAAGCAGGTTTGAGCAGGTTTCACAGACCAGCACTAACAAAATCACTGCAAGTTAACATAACGCAGGACATGACGTTTTCCTTACAGGCAACAGAGCTATGACAGCATTTCCTATGCCACTTCCCTCAGTTCTTACCAGGAAAATTAGATTGAAAGCATTTCAATTAATCTTCTGCTAGAGAAATTCCTGACAAAAACCCAGAAAGTGAATGATGTTGCTTTCTGTCACCCCCAGAACCTTCCCTGCTCCATTAGCCTGCAAAATGCCCAGCAACCTGGGATCCTGACTCATGCTGCTGCTAGCCTGACCCACGCAGTTGTTTCCCAGAAAATCCAACTTAGTTCCTCCAAATAATTGCTTTTAAAACACCTCTAGCCTGCAGGTAACTTTATATTTCTGAGTTTTTATTCTGCTGCTTAATTAAAAAAAAAATAAAGGAAATTAAAAAAACACAGTTGATGGAGGAGAAGGAGAACAGTTACTTGATTTACTTGCTTGTACTGTTTGTTCAGAAGAGTTACAGGGTTTTAGATCAGGATCCAACTCTGTCTGCCCACAGTACTTGTATAGGTTAGATCCAGATCCTTTTGAGCCTACCAGGACCACACAACTGCTGGCATTGCCTTTAACCCCCTGTTGAGATCATGAAGGAAATTAGAACCACTGCCCAATCTCAAATTCATTCATCCTTGAGAAGCATGACTGATTCGCAGCTCACACGGTGTGAACTACATCTTTGGAAGACTGTACAAATTACCACAACATGAACAATCACTCTTTCATCTTTAAATTTCATATAGAAAAGTGCCTCTTTGTGACACCAGGAATGTGTTTGGATGTAAGAAGAACAATTCCTTCAGTGATTGCACACTACACTAGGTGACACTCAGCTAAAAGAAAAAACCCAAACCCATGAGCTCCAGACTATTCCCTGCACATAAGTTACCTAGGCAGGCTACAGCTATTACTCATATTAAGCTACTACATTGCCTGAGGCAGACCCCTTTTCAAAGGAACTTTAATGAGAAGCAAAGCAACTAAGATTGACTTGCACACTGTTGTATAGACATAAGAAAGATGATGTAGCTGTGGACAGCAGACACATGCTGTAACAAACCTCTCATTAAAAATTCCTTGTTATTTCTCCAGATCATTACCATAACCATAGAACAAGTGAGATATTTTAGAAAGGAAGTTCTGTTCCTGCTTTTTACCAAAGAGAGGACTGAGGCAAAAAAGTAAATCTTCAGCAGCTGGTACATATTAAGAGACTGTTCTTCTATTCCGGTGTGTACCACAGGCACTTTGCATTAATTTCTTGTTTAACTCTCAGTGACAGATCAGTGCTCATGGAGGGGTGTGCCTGTGCTGTTGGGACATGCAAGCACTGCAAGAATCAAAGATTCCAACAATAAGTGATGCGATGATCAAAAATTGCACATACTGCTGCCCTCTGCATGTGGTTCAAGTGTGAACACTGTGGACCACAACTGGCAAAATCTCCTCTTGTTTCTGAAGTACAACTCTGGTTCTGAAAGAGAAGGAACTTTGCACATGCAAAGATAACCAGACTCAATCCTAGGACACTAACACAAGATTGCACAAAAAACCTTCAGAGAGGCAAAAATACTGGGGAGAAAGAGCTTTCTGCATGAAAAGGAGTTGCAGCAACTCCTCTGCTGCTTAATACTACCTTCTGAAAGCAAGAGTTGACAAGGAAGGATTCTGAAGAGCAGCTAGAGATCAGAGCAGCATTAGGCTTAGCAGGACATTTAACAAGCAATGGTCAAACCCGTACTGTGATACAATACAGCCTTTCCAAAAGCACAGAATGCATCAAGAGATCCCACTCAGAATTACATCAAATTACACAGAAAGGAACTAGGAATGTGTTCCTCTTCAGAACCATTACTGCTATTTCACAAATAGACCTTCATAGAAAAGACCCATCACATCCTTGTTCAGAATCCTATTCTCCATAAGGGAAAGATCCCTTTCACATGAACTGTTGCCCAGGGAAAGGAAAACAGGCTTTAAAAGCATACAGTAAAGAAGATTTATTGGTAAGGGTAATGTAAGTCTGACAGTATTTCTTAATTTAAGAAAGATATGCTACTTACTGACTAGAAGCAGAGATTTTGTAAGATTCCTATGGAATGAACAGAGCACAGACCAACAAGGAAGATAACACACAGAACTAAACCTACCTTATTCCTTCAAACAGAAGCTCTGTTCTGAATATCCTAGTCCATCAAACACACAGTCTTGACAGTCATAAGGAAAAACATAAGTGGACTTACAATTCTGTAAGTAATGTGCTCTGAGTTGGTCTAGGAAATAAAACACTTGGTTCAGTGTCCTAGTGCTGGCCTGAGCTTGGTGGAGAGAAGGAGCCTCAGCGGCAACTGAGGTGACAATGCTTAGGAGCACTGCTCATGGACCACAGCACCAAAGTAACCAAGGCTGCTGGTACCACACTGGTGTCTCCTAACCTAGATGCCACCTACTTCTAAGCCATCATCCAGAAGGCGACCCTACATAGCTCGAGACATTAGTTAACATACAGAATTGCAACTCTGAGAATAAACAAAAAATGCACTTGATGAGTAAGTGCTAGTTAAACTATGAAAATGATAGTTGAACTATAAGTAAGAAATAGTTCAACTATAATTTTAGAACTAGAATATTTCTTACATGGTTTTACTCTATGAGCAACTTTATAGTCCCTCATTATCTGTGATTAAGTTACCTCACACATGCACAGGATGAGAACACATTATTCAACCATTTGTATACCACATCCATATCTTAACTTATTCCAGGTGAATGTTTGCGTGCGCAAGGTCCTGATACGCCTCTGGCATTTTAAGTATGTAAGCACAATATCAAGCAGTCAAATTATCCATCGAACATTTTTAAGTGCCTTCAAGATCTTTTTCAATTTTTCTTTCTCACTTTTTTTTTAAAATAAAGATCTTAACCTAAACTTGAACTGTGCTACAGATTCTGTTATTTGATTTCTGATTATATTTATATCGTGTACTTGTCCCAGGCTTGATTTTGACCCAGGCAACCTACTGACACAAACAACATGTTTAAATTCTGATACAGCCACATATCAGTCTCTCAGAATTCAGTAAGAGACACGATTAAATGAAAAGCAACAGCTATCTGCTGCTCTTGGCTGGGTAGTACTTGCTGGCATTAAAGTTGGTTCACTTCCAGTCGAAGCCAGAAGGCATCTGACCAAGAGTTCTTCCCCTTCACCACACTCCAGAAGATGAAGGACTGGACTCAAGCCTCAGATTGCAAATTTAACCATTGGCTGCTGCAGCCCAGAAGAGAGTGAAACAGCAACACTGAAGTTGGGTTCCAGCTCTGTCTCAAAAACAGACAACTTAGCAATTAGGAATGATTTCTTAATCCACCTGTCAGTCCTCTATTCAGTTGTGAAAGTTGGCTCTTCTCTGACCACACTCATCCACAAAGGCATCAGGATCAGAACTAACACAGTACAACAGCCTACATTGACCCTTATTTTGACGTTTATTTAGCTGTCATTTGCCACACAGGTACTACAATCAGGTTCAGAACAAGGGCTAGCCTACTCTTTGGATATAAGGGAAGCTGGTCTCTGTAAAGACAAAAGGCAATTAAGTAGCAGTATATAGGGTAAGCCCACAGAAGCAAAAGCAGTTCAAGCTTCCAAATCCAAATCTCAGCACCACAAAGAAGGTGGGGAAAGAAATAAAGAGAAGAGATTAATGACCTCAGTACTAATTAAAGGAAAATTAAAAAACAGAATCATGTATCTCCCATAGCTTCTAGATAAACCATGTAGTTTCTGTAGTTGTATGTAACATAGCTAGAGAACTATTATTTTAGGGATTGTTATTACAATGCTATTGATAGTACTAGATTTTAAACATACAAATCAATACATAATTTTTAAAGCTGAACTTTTTGAAGTGCTATGAAAAATTACTGTTAAAATTAATTTAAATTTACATCATGGAAAGAATACCAAAATCATACTTGATAATATTTGAGGGATTTAATAAAAATCACTGTTTTAAAAACTACTGAGAAGAAGACCTGTTTTCAAAGTAACAGGTTTTAATTTTTAAGGCAATTTTTGTGTCTTTATGTATGTACTCATGTAAAGACATACAGCTTCTTTTGAATTGGAGCATTATATGTTCAAATAAACAGGACAAATCTGTATACAAGCGTGAAGACAAACACAGGGAGACTTCATAATCACAGTAGAATACTTTAAAGGCTATTAGTACTTTATTAATGCTATGCTTTAAACAAGTTCACATTTGCATAGTATCAGCAATATTTTTCTGGTAACATAAAACCCACATACAATTATATGTAATTTGAGAAGAAAATACAAAACTTGCTCCTCATGAAAACGCATTCCTCTCCAATCATTATTTCTTACAAAACAGCAATTATACAAAATAAGATCACACTCTTCTTTTGCCTAGCTTACTCTTCATCATACACTAAGTATTGTTTTACCAAACAGATACAAACTGAATACTGCCTGGAGCAATAGCTTGGGGTTTTTTACATATACAGGTATAAGCAATTTTCTGGAGCAAATTTAGTATTTGTTTTATACAGACCAAACTCACTGATTTCATATTCTACATGACTCACTGGATCATATCTCACTTGGTATTTGAAAGAATAAGCAGAACACAGAAGTGTGAACAGCTTTAGTAGTACTGTCATACAAGAGGAGGGCTTTGACTTTTCTATATGGTTTACATAGTAAATCAAATTTGTGCTTCAGGCACTTGCCTATGGGTGAGTAAACCTACAAATTACAGTGCAGGGTGTGTAGCAAAAACACAATCAAGTTTTTGAGCAGACAGAACAACAGATGGGACACAACAGGAACAGTAATGAATACACACTATATACACACTTCACAGATCTAGCAGTAACATAAGGGGCTAGCAAGAAGGTTTGGGGTTGTTTGGTTTTCTATTTACACATGGAAGTAATTAGGAACAGCAATAAATTAAAAGTTGGTGACTGATATGTCACTAGATTCTTTATCCATGTATAACTGATGATTCTATGAAGAATTCTGCAACACTTGCTACCACTGTCATAGTTACATTTAAAGACTAAATTCATTAGAAATAAAGATTTAGAATTTCCATATACTACATTAGACAGGTGTGAATTAAAGGCAAAGTACTCAGACCACTGTTGCAGGAAATTATTTTAATAGGTGGCACATCAACACTGTAGTCTACAAAAAAGGACATGGAATTATTTTTGTATTTATTCAAGTAAATATTTTGCAGTTCCTTAGTGACAGGTATAAGTTTCAACTGTGTTCCTACTCTAAATTTTAACAGAAGGTATGTAAATATGGTATTACTTAAAATTTACCTGTCCCTTTGCTATCAGGTAAGCAACAATCGAAGTATGTCCAAACTGAGCAGCCAAATGAATACAGCTACATCCTTCTCCATCAATTAGCGACGGATCTGCCCCATATTTCATCAGCTGTACAACCATGGATAAGTGACCCTGTCTAAATGTAACAAAACACAAAAAAAAAACAAACAACTGAATAACTATACGCAGGAAAACTAATAAAATTTGAATACTGAAATACAAAGATGTTTAGCAGTTAATTACACTATCAGAACTCCCACACTTTAACTCATACTTTATAAACAGCAACTGTCATGATCTGATTCTCCAACTGAGTAAGCAGACTCATTCATATGAGAAATTCTATGCATATAGTGCATTCATCGCATGCAATTTGATTAACTGTACTGCACAGCAAAAAGTCAACAAAAAAAACAAGTTATAGTTTAAAAATCTAGTCTACTGTGACTTCCAAATGCTGTATGAAATCTGCTATTTTAAGAGATGTCAAACTGGCTAGATACTCTCGCTTTCTGTGGAGCTTAAAAACTGTGGTAAAACAAAAATAGGGGAAAAAAAGGAAAACTGAAGGTCTACACTCTGTTATAAGCTTATGCATCTTTTTGGCATAATGAGCATAGGCAAATCCCTCTTTTAGACATAGTGCCTAAGTGTCAGTACAGAGTTTCTGACATGAGCAAAAGACCTCTCCAATTTTTCAGAAGCAGCTTCAGACAATGCTTTACAGAACAGATTACAGGTATGAATGAACAGTAGGAAATTTAGTCAAGATTTCGTGCTTTTAACACAGAATCACAGACTGTGATCTGTAACAAAAAGAGATATAGAAGTTAAAATCTTTAATAGAGGCTAACAACCAAGTCCTCACCTTTAGCAAACAGATTATTTTGATACATTAAATCTTCTAAAAGCTAATTTTCCAAGTCTCCTTTTGCCATCTACAGTAAAGATAATATGGACACTGTTTCTTTCCCACCTATTACTAGGTGGTTGTCTGAAGGAGCAGGTGCTGCTTGAAGGCTGTCTTCAATTTTTGCAGCCATTTATCACTCTCTGACCATCTTCTACATAAGAAACCTGATTTTAAGTACATATTTTAAAAAATCCACATATGCAATAGAACACTGCAAGGACAATATCACGTGAAATCATCCCAAGACCCATCTGCAAAAGTGCCACTGAACTTCACATGACTTGACGAAAATAAGATCTCAGAAGTAAGAGTAAGGTAAGTTGCCTATACTTTGTTTTCCTATTGTTGCAATCATCTTCCTCTACATCAGAAAAAAACATATTCTGAAAGCTCCTTTAGTTCAAACATACTCAATTCACAGTAAGCTCAGTTATCAAAGCCTGAATTAATTCTAGTACAAAGTATTCCCATAAAATACAACCATTTCATAAAACTGTCAGTACTCCATGTTAAGCGAAGAAACAGAGAGAAAATTTCAGAAGACTTTTTCCTACCTTGTTGCCCAGTGAAGTGGGGTAGAATTTAAATCTCCCCCAAGCTGATCAACAATAGCACCTTTTGATATATAATATCTAGAATAACAGAAAGAGTAAACATTATTGCTTGTTTTGGTTAAATAGAAAGGACACAAGTGAGCATGTTTGATGTAATGCAAAACAGGCAGTTAGAGATCAGAAGACCAGAAACTTTTCTTGCCTTCATACAACCTTCCTTTTCAGAAGTTATGCATATACTTTCAATTTTTTTGCATTTCTGACAAGGGTTGGGAGACTAGGGATGCCTCCTACTGGGTTTTAAACATTATGCTATTTCCTAGTTTTATTCTAAGGTAAAACAGAATAATCGCTATATACAGTTGTACAAACTGTGCTGCTACAGAAGCATAATGGGGCTGTTGCATTAAATACAATTCTGAATTACTGGTAAAAGATTATGGTGCTAAAAGACCGTAATTTTTAGAGAATTTTGGCTAAGTAGCAAAATTATATACCATTACACTTGTAGCTTGTATAATCACTGGAATAACCCTGCTGAAGTCATTGATCCCAGAGATCACACTTAAGTTTAAGTTACACAGCTAGTGAAGGACTAAGATTTTTACATTCTTCTCAACTGTTATTAATCAAAGGACAAAAACCATCTGAGTATTTTAAAAATATTTCTAAATGATGGACCAGAAATTATTTTTCCTTCAAGAACATTTATGAAAAGATGAGCTACTTGTAAGAACAAAAGAAGTTACCTATTTTTAACTTCAGCAAGTCATATTCATAGTCATTTGTAATGTTTCTGTGAACTGTTTTCATTGCTGTTTCATCTGGGACACTAAACTGGCAATATTATTTTTTCTTTGTGAAAGAAAACGCATGCTGTAGAAAGAAATTAATGTTTCTAAATACAGGCCTTCCCAGAAAGCTTCTAGTTTTTCATTCACCACTGTCTAACCTTTGAAAAGTACTATCTAGCTACAGATTTGTAAGTGTCTGCACATTTCATATACCTGTGCCTACAGACTTTTCACTTTGAAAATACCTCTCAGGTATATATGAATGCTACTTTCCCACTCACACAAGCTGTTCTTCAAATCCTTAGCATTGAATTCCTGGCATCTCAAACTCTGCTAAGTGTTTCAAGACATGGCAAGAAGAAGGGCAACAAACAGAAGAATTTGAAAAACATTACTCTTAAGTAACTACCTTCATTTTCTAGAGTGCGTATTGATTCCGAGAATGGAATTTCAAAAACAGCCTTTTTAGGAACCTTTAGGAACAGAAACTGAAAAATGCACGTCACACTAAACCCATCTATAGAAAAAGGTCTTTTATACAGCTGCTCTAGAGCCATCAGACACAATGGAATACTTCAACAGATTTGCCAAACTAAAAAAACCACTGTGTAAGACAAACAAGATCTGCTCTTATTGATGCAGGACAGTCCACTCCACTGGTCTGCAACACTAAAAGAACAAAACTTCAACATCTCTCTGCAGAAGTTAAGTTTTTTAATTTCTCCATGAGAAAAACCAAAGATTTTGTCAAAGTCTTGGTCCCATCTAGGTGAAAACACAAAGCCCATATATGGTAAAGAAACAAAGTAATTTTGTTACAGTGAAGTATCAGCTACTAACTGAGGAGCTACTTAGTCCCCCTTGGGAAGGAGCTCCAAAGGAAATCTTGTCTAGATAAAAAAACAGCACGGAGAAATTCACAGTCAAAGCTTGGATTCATCTCTCTGATGTGACAGCCGCTCATGGGGAGGTGAACACTAAACAGATTGTCTTCATTCAAACACTGGTCCTTGCAGAAAAGCAGAATATGTTCAGATTCTACTGACAGCAGAACTGCTTACTGGTTAGTAAGTTTTATTTAGAAGGAAGAACTTGCAGTTTGACAACTGGGAAAAGACAAGGCGACAATCTCCTGCCAGATGGTGCATTGGAGTAACATTTTATGTTTCTTTAAGGGTGTTTTTAGACTTAGTTGAGATTTATCACTGCATTTCAGCTTCAGTACACAAAAATGGTAAGATTTTTCTGCAAAACCAGACTGAGAACTTAATCTCCTTGTGTAAGCAGAACTTGCAGAAGGAAATTTGTGCTAGGTGAGAAGATCCCTGAAGAAAGAAAGAACTGGGCAATCCTACTCTCAGTGAGTCATCTAAGCTTCCACTAGAAGATGCCAGGCATGCAAGTCCTATTTAAGCAAGCTACTTACACTGAAAGCAAGCAGATCTCATAAGAGGTCACCTTAAGAAGAAAATACTTCCACTGATCTCCACATTAGGATCACTAAGTCTTTGGCAGGCATTTGAAAACTACCTCAGCTTGCATTCGGTGCTTGAGGAATCAAAGTGCATGCAGTCACTTACTAGAAGAAGGAAAAGTGGAAAAGAAATCTTTGGAGAAAGCTCTACACAGGGGATGGGGAAATGTAGGCAGTAAGTAACTGAAGAGACATAAGGCAATTTTTTGCACTTTTACAAAACTGAGTTGAAGAGATACCAACAGATCAGGGTTATGATGAAAACACAACTGTGTTGTAGACACTTATCCCTGATTCCACAAAAATATGAAAAGGTTCTGTATTTTTCCTTATCAATGGGTTCCATCATTATCTACACTGGATCTCAAGTCTCACAATAGATGGGATGAAAAAATACTAAAAATAAGAGAAGTCTAATTCCAAGCCTGCACTCCCCACAGACAAGCTGCTAAGCTACTTCATTGGAAAGAACTTATATAGTCAACACCCACTAAGCCAGACACTGAGATCTGGTATCATGAGAGTAGACAACTTTATCTCTGTAGTACCAAGCTTGATAGCCAACATATTTAATGAAATTATCTACTGCACATAATGGGGAAATAGAGAACACTTGGGGAAAGATATGATAGGCTTGAACAACAAAAAAAACCAACTAAATAATTTAATTCTAAGAAAATATAATTAACTAGTGTCTTGCAAAAAAGAGAGTGAGAGAGCACACAACAAGGTGAGTGATATAAACCAATATAAATCAAGATCCCCTAGAGACAGAGGAACCTGAAGTGCAAGAACTGCATCAGGAGAAGGGAATTTTAGATACAGTTAGACACACCAGTAGTTACATGCACTCTAGTAAACAGCAGGAAGAAAATGCAATGCTGTATGTCACAGTGGGAGAGATGCATTAATGGACAAGAGCTTTGACATACTGTCAAGGAAAAAAGGACGAATTAGACACATTAGATTTAAAGACATTCGGTTGTCTTAAAAAAAGAAAATCAACATTTTTAAGGATATGAATTTTTGTTTAACAAACGTGTAATACATACTTCACCAGATCTATCCTGTTGTTGATTGCAGCCCAGTGGAGAAGCGTTACGTTTTCTTTGTCTGGTTGTCGTACATCATAACCAGCTTCCACCAACTCTCTACATCGTTCATATATTCCATACCTTGAAGAATAAAACAAGATTTGTCAAAACGCTTACCTTAGATAAAAACGCATTCAGCAAACACCATACTTTTCACAAATCCTCAATGGAAGAGAAACGAAGAAGAAACTTTACTTTCCTTTTCTGTATGACAACAAATCTCTTGCAACAAGAAGCTTCCACTGGCAAAAGTTACATTAATTAAACCAGGATATTGCAGAAAATTTGTGTCCACAGAAAACTCTACTGCAGAGCAAGGCAAAATATCTACCAGTAGCTTACTAAATATAAGTAACTGTTCACTTCCCAGGGACTCCACTACATTTGTTTCTTGCACTTCTGTTCTCCTTCCTTTCCAGCTCTTGACGACCAAAAAAACTTAAGTCAGCTGATTTGATAGTATCTTTCTAAAATGCAGGAGAAGATAAGATCATCAAGCCAACTACAAACACTAGCAGCTCCAATATTTCCATTCTTCTTCTCAAGACAACAAATAGCAATCTTCCTGACACAAGTTAGTATCATTTTCTTTTTTAGGCCACTTCAGTATTCTGTACATTAATACGAAATATATTCTTTTATTAAAGAGAATTATTAAATGTGATGTACTGCCATTTGAAAAAAAATTCTGCACATATTTGAAAGTTGAAGCAAATCAGGAAGCATAAACATCACTTGGGCATTTAATGCAGGAGTAACTCCAACATTAAATAATGTTTCACTTGATGCTTACACTGTTTTACTACCTATTTTTAGTGTCAAAAAAAGCAATGCAGAAAAGCAAGTAAAGATTACATTTCGAAAATCTGTACATCCCGCAGGGATTTCTCAAGTCTGAAGGAGGAGAATGCGGGTATGCCTTACAATCAAAGTCAATGCCTTGACATCTGACTTCTGCTAAAACAGAATTTTAACAGCCTCTCGGAGTTGGGATTTAACTAAGTTTTTCATATGCTGCTTCTATGTTCTACGTTCTGCAGAAGACACAGCCTTAGAAAAGACTCTTCTGCTCCACTGGATCAGCTTCCATAATGGATGAAGAGACCTCCGTCCTAGGGTAGTTACCATTCTTACTTTTTCTTTCATGTATTTGAATGGAAACTCCATCTGGATGAATGCTCAAATGACTCAAGCCAACAAAACTCAGGAATGCTTTCTAGGCCTATCACAGATTTGAAGCACAAAAATTAGCTGGACACTATTAAAAAGTACTTGACATAACAGCCTACTTAGATCATGTTGTTTTCAATTTCTTAGGAAAGTTGCACAAGAAATTATGAAAAATGCTGGAAATTGTTGTCATACTAATTTTATCTTTTGAAACATTACAAGGCATCAGAACAAAGACTATTGCATGCAGTACATACCAAATGGCAACACACTTTTAAAAGGTGGTCCTTCAGACTGAATAAAAAAGCAGCAGTCACTAATAATTTTGACAACAAAGCTTTTTTTTTAATCCGTTGGAGGAGGTGGAAAGATGTTTGGGTTACAATGACTTAAAAATATGCACCCAGCTAGACAAGATACACATGCTCAGACAAACAAAACTGCTAGGAAAACTGGTAAGGTTCTAAGTCAACCCAGTCTTGAGGCACACTTGATCTACCAAGTCCTAGTTTAGATCAGCAGTGTGGCCTGATGATGCTTGTACAAATGGCTTAACACATCCATACCATTCCTGACTTCTCGTCTCAGCTGGAAGGGCCACTGAAACAGGTTAGGACTACAAAAGGCAGGTCAGCCAAGAACAAGGAGTCAAGAGACAGTAGGAGAGATGGAAGAAAGAAGGACTTCCGAAAGCAGGACAGAAAACTGATCTTCCTACAGTACAGTATCACACTGCCATATTACAGTGTCTAAAGGCAGCCTGGAAAGTGATTCATATAGAATGGCAGTGCAACCATTTGTTGACAAGCTGCTCTACTCCAGTCAGCTGTTAGGACACTCCTTCCTGCTGGAGATAGCCTGCTGTCTTCACTTAAACTACAAAGTGAAAGCATAATGTAAGAAATTATTGACCTAAGCCCTACTATTAGGTTTAACAGTCACCAGCTAAAAAAATGTATTGCCAAAGGCTGAATTTAGCCAATTTTCCTCCTGCTTAAGTAAGCAGTACAAAATAACAAGTATGAATTTTTAAAATAAAATATTCTAAGTTATTGGAAAGACACAAAGAACACAAGGATACAATAATGTTAACTTCCTATAAAGTGTAAGAGGCAATCATGCAAAGCTTTCATGCAATGGGTTAGGATGTTCCTTACATGTATTTGTTTTGGGTGGGATCAAGTTACTCTTCTTCGGGAGTGGTTCCTATGAAGCCATGTTTAGTATTTGTGAGCAAAACAGTGTTGATTAACACACCAATATTTTAGCTGTTGCTGCTGAGCAGTGCTTACATAGGGTCAAGGCCTTTGCTGTTCCTCATGCTGCTCTGTCAGTGAGCAGGTGGAGGTGCCCAAGAAGTTGGGAGGGGACACAGCTGGGACAGCTGACCCCAACCGACCAAAGAGATATCCAATACTGCATGGCAGTGTGCTCAGCAATAAAAGCTGAGGGACAAAGGAGGGACACCTGGAGTGAAGGTGCTTGTCTTGCCAAGTAACCATTACATGGACATGGCTGAACACCTGCCTGCCCATGGGAAACAGTGAATGAATTCCTTGTTTTGCTTTGCTTGTTTGTGCAGCTTTTGCTTTATCTATTAAAACTTGTTTATCTTTACTCTTTTGGTCAATTTCTCCATCCCACCAGAGGGAAGCAAATGAGCAGCTGTGTGGGGCTCATCTGCCCAGCAGTTAAACCACTACATCACTACTGGCCAGCTACGGCAAACTGCACATATGCTTCAAGATGAGTGTCCTAACAAGTTGACTACACAACACAAAATGAACCTCCTGAAAGTAACCTTTGAATCCTATCCAAGTTTTTGTTAGACCATGCTGCCAAGATAGGTATAAGCAAGAAGTCCTATTACAGTCTCAGGGGAAGGGGGCAGAGGGGTGATTATTCTTTGGGTTTTTTTGTGGGGAGAGGATTGGAGGGGTTATTTGTTGGGTTATTTTATTAAAAGCAAAACTATAGTCTTACAGAAAACGCGATGCTATTTTCTGAAGAATTTGGCTTTAAGAGGTATGAAAACAAAGGAAATCTGTCACAAGTGACCCTGCAGCCTGTTGAGGCAGAATGCTGTTGCCAGTGCCCCGGCAGAAGTTGCTATAGAATGCTCCAGTTATGCTCCACTGATGTTTACAAGTACCTCCTTCTAGAATTCACCCGAACACTGCAGTGAGGCCCTGGGCAAAGACTGCTGGCATGGCTTCAGATACAAGAAGGAATAGTAGGAATGGATTCCCTCTTTGGACTTAGCATCGTAGACTTCCCATTTTTCCCACTAGAAGGCAAACTGCAAGTCACAGTACATGGCACTACTTGGCCACAAAACAGAACACAAAATTCTGCAATACATCAGAACAGCATCTACAAGAAAACAAAGCTCTTTCCAAAAGTGATACTGAGTATGAGGTATATAGCAATTTTTTAATTTAAGTCACCCTCACTTTGTCTGTTCCTAGCAATTTACTTTTGGTACCTTGAACTCAATCATAACTGTTTACTAAAGCTGCAGCACACGAGGTATAATTTTATGAATCTTCAATTTATTAAATTGTCAGAAGAGGACTTAAGGATCTTGACAGACAAAATCTGCCCGGCAAAAAAAAGTTAGGAATCTACAACAATTTGCTCCTCTTCCTGGAAACAGCAGGCTCTCTACAATTAAATAGAACACTGAATCTGCTGCAGTTATGGTTTCTTGAGCTCTGTCGCAGAAGTGCAGCATTCTTCTCTCATATACAACCTACAGTATTCTGCCATCAGTTTGCTGCAGCTGACTTCACCTTGTCTTCTCCAAAGGCAATGATGCACTGATAGGTTAGAAAATGACAAAGTCACCTATTTGACACTCGGCGTAATCACACTTGTAATGTTGTTATAAAGGGCTCTATGTCCTTCAAGAGTAATGGAGAGAAAGATTCAAATCCTCACGGGAGACTGGTATATTCATCTAACAAATATTCAGCAACTGAGTGAATTCTAGAGGGTAATGCTGTAAACATCAATATGGAGCATAATTAAAGCATATTATTGAGCTTGTCTTGTTCTGAAAGAAACAGGATTAGTCCAGGGCAAAAATACCATTGTGCGAGCTCATTTTGCTATCACAGTCTCTAAGCCATTTCAGTAACTAACCTGTAATATTTTATTTGTTACCATAGGTTAAAGATATTCCGACCTTAATACTTTGAAAAACAGTACCCTACTGCCTTCAGCATTTTAAATATGTAATCCATTTTCTATTCTTTTGTCTACCAACACATAGACTCTTGAAAATAGACACTGCCAGCTTTGCAGCACGATTAACATTAAATTTGGCCACAATAATAGGAAGGAATCTCTCTACAGTGAGCACATCACCATGCCAACAAAGAGTAGGAAAACCAGGAGCTCACTCCCTCATCTTGCTATCATTGTAACTCAAATCAAATCTGTTTTAACTGAAAATGCAATTAACAGAAAAATTATCTTTTTTCTCTTTTCAAATCTCATTCCCATGAATAATGATGGTAAATACTAACAAAGCCTGTAACACATTCTCAAGTTTTTTGTGTTAACAGTAAGACAGTTTTGTTTTCAACAGAAAAGGTTTAACTCAAGAGCTGCTTAATAGACCATTAACAGCACTGTTGAAAGACAAAAGAAATTCAGCTCTTAAATACTGTTTCAAAGCCCTAAACTGTCTAGACAGTTGTGGCCATATTACTAATGTGGTTAAGAAAGTCCCACCCTTCCACACAAACCTCAGGTACATTTCACTTTCAGCAATATAATCAACCCCATGGGCACAAATAACCAGGAATAATGGACGTGTACATGTGTCCCAGTCTGTCCACTCTCTCCTGTAAGTAGCTGAAAAGAGCCAGGAGTAACTGTTCCTCTGGCCAACCATTACCAATTTTAATTATTCAATACACACCTTTCTTTTTATCAGTTACCCTATGACTGATGAGAAATAGTCATGAACAAAGCATGAATCCAACAATTCTTTTCCTTGGTGAGATTCAACATAGTTCGTATTTTATGCTGCACTATTTCACAACGCACAGAACTTCATTTTGCATGATCTCATTGAATAAAACTTAACAGAAAAGTTAATCGTGTGATAATGAAATCATAACACTTCAGTACAAGGAATCAATCTTCCAGATGTCACAAAAGCACTTATTAATATCATTAACGTTTAATATCCATGTTCATAATGGTCATTTAACTTACTTTCAACAAAGCTGGAATTTGATCAAACTCCCTACAAGCCAAAAGTGTCTATTCATTCTTAACAGAACTGAAGAACACAATGCGAGGATTAATGTGTCTCAGATTTTGTTCTCATAGAGAGAGCTTACCACGTGCTCCTCTACCTGTGAACTTCAGCTACTTCTCAGTTTAAAACATTTAAAACAAAACGAAGGCAGCAACTTTGTCACATTAACACAGGATGCTTCCCAAGACATCATATTAGAAGTTATGACTGCTGCCTTGGATGACAGAGGGCTACTGCTGCCAGACAATAGAAATAAAGGTACCCAACATATCACCATTAAATTTCACAATTTCACTTTTAAATCATGACAGTTTTGGTTTTGTTTTTTTTTTTTTTTAAACAAGACTCCATTCCCTCCCTGGAGCTCCAGTTAGAACTCTGAATATCACAGAGGAACAAAAGCAAAGGTAAGCATAGATGATTTTTTTACTATTCCTTTGAAAATAGTTTTTCAAATACAGATGAGTGGCCTGCTTCTCCTTTCAGAAACACAGTGGAGGCTTTCTATGAACCAAACAATTTTGCTATAACCAAATATAAGAAGGCAAAAAATTACATGCACATTCTGACATTTGCAACATGAAGGGCCGAGACAGTGCTACTTTTAAAGCTACCTAGATGTTCTTGGACATGTTTACAACAAAGTCAGTGAAAAGTGTTCTTTGTATGAATAGGTATGAAAACCAAACACTGTGATTTTTACCCCAGCAAAAGTTTCTGCAAAATAAAACCACAGACTGACTATTTTTGATACAAAGCATGCCAAGGGCCCCAGGTCTTTGGGAGAACTTACGAGGAGCATAATGGGGGAAAAAATACAAATACCAACAAACTCTCTTCAAAGAGCTGAACCACTGTTTTCTATATGAAATCTTAATGTGATTATAATAAGTTATTACATTTGTAGCTCATACCATATGAGTATGTTAACTTAATTAGCGTCCAATCTACAGATTAAGAAGATAAAACACTAAAGCAGTTCAATAAGATGTGAAGCAACATACAAATACTTATGGAAAAATGTGAGGAGTTTGCAAGGTCGTATTTTTCCTTGCTGAAAAATAAAATTGAGCACAGTATTTTACTAACACTGTTTAATTTCTGTGTAATCTAGTATCAATAAAAACATGTCAAAATAGAATGCTACATTCAAACGGCACATATGAAATATAGATGAGTTTTAAATGTTTTCAACCCATTTTTCTCACCATCATCTTTAAGGTTTAAGGCACTATGCTCTCAATTTTCATGTACATTGGAACAATAATATAACTATTTATTTTTTCCAGGAGAAACTGGACTTGGGAAAAAACCCCACCCAAACCAAGAGACTGAAAATTCTTATTATATTTTAATTCTTATTATATTTTGCTACATCTTGCTTTAACTTATTGAAGTGCTTGGGGGAAGCGTTCTGGAAGACTGATGAGTGGTCCTTTTTTTTTGCAAAAACTTTTTGTGGCATCTTACTTACATTAGCACTGAACTAAAAAGTAAGGAAAGTCAGCAGATATTTTAATCTCACTGAACATTAATTTTGGAGGACAAAGGGTGGAGGATAAGATCACCTATTCTTTATACACACGTGATAGGTTATGCTTCTATAAATGCAAGTAACTACATCATTTTAGTAGAAAAAGTGTATCTTTTTAAGAACACTGAATTAATATATCAGCAGCATTATTTATTTTGTACATAAATTTATTTTTAAATAGATATTACAAATATTTATGATATTTGGTGGGTTTATTTTCTACCTTAAATTTCAGACATATTTCCCTTTATGACAGACATTTTTTATAACATGGCCTTCAAAACCTAGTAAATGCTTAAATAAAGGTGTGTCCGAGAGGACACAGCCTCAAGCTGTGCCAGGGGAAGTTTAAGCTAGATATTAGAAAAAATTCTTCACAGAAAGAGTGGTTCAGCACTGGAATGGGCTGCACAGGGTGGTTGAGTCACCAGCCCTGGAGGTGTTTTAAAAAGCCTTGATGAGGCACTCAGTGCCATGGTTTAACTGATAAGGTAATGTTAGGTCACAGGCTGGACTCTATGATCTCTAAAGTGTTTTCCAACCTAGTTTATTCGGTGATTCTGTGAATTCTCCGTCTAGTCAGGGAAGTGCTGCCTGGATACCACAACTTGACCATGCCGACACTCCCCCTTCCCTGCAATATCAACCATTAGGGCTACAACATGAAACTGCAGACCTTGTGGTGAGATGTCAACTCAGACCAGTTGGTTCTTGTATGAGGAGACTAGAAAAGAATTTTAACAACTCAGCTAAAGCACAGATCAGCCTGAATCTGAGGGTTAACAGGGACAAAGATATTTCAGGTTTTCAAACATGCAAGGAGCACACAAGAATAGAAGTAAGTAACTTGTAAAACCACTTCTGCTGTCAAACACACTTCCATACTTTTATAAAAAGCAGCTAGTTTGATATTGTGCCAATATTGTAATTTCTAAAAATACCCTAATATGAGTATTAGAGGTTGCAGTGCTACCATTAATATTCATTACAGTATTTAGAGCAACAGTAGCAGAATCAGAGATCTCTTTCAGGAAGTTAAACTCCTTACAACTCAAAACAAAAAGTGAAGGAAAGTACATACTTCCTATGCCTAAAGTGGGCCTGTGTCACATGCAGAACTGCAAAGCTGCTTTCAGTGCAGGCAGTTTTTTTGAGGAAAAAAATGCAAGAAAAATTTTGTCTTGAGAAGAAAAAGGCAAATGGGTCTGCAAGATACATAATGGTTTAAGCATTCAAACTCACAATACAACAATAAAAATAAAAATCTTACAGAACTATCTCAGCTCATTGAAGAAATGCGATGGTGGTGATGGTTTCTGAATGGCAAACAGTAGCAAACTAAAAAACAGCGTCATGACAACTCTCCAGAAAGTCTTGTAAATTAGTATCTGCTACAAGACTGTGGAACAAACAAGTCTGTATAATACATCTGTATAAAGAGGACAATTAAATCTGCATTCAGTTTACTCCTATAGTCCTCCTTCAGTACTAAACTCAGTCTCATAGTAGGACTGAGACTGCAGAATCAGAGATAACGAAAGTTAGAGACACATTCTTCCTAACCTATAAATTGATCCTTATGTTTGCATATAAATGTTGCCTGCTTACCTGTTAATCATCACCTACAGAAAATAAACATCAGTACCATTCTCTCTTCCAACAATCTGTCCAGCAACCACCTACATTTACAACTTACCACAATTCCTCCCATGTTTTTTTATACAATGATCATAGATTTGTCATTACAGTAATTTTGTAGAGTTACTTCTGAAATCTTCCACTATTGGATTGAAAAATACAGTTTACCTTCCACTTTACACAAATAAAACAACCCATTTTACTGTTTCTAACTGATTGAGACACAGACAAATCTAACATTCAAAAATAAACTTACTGTGTGGCTTTGACAATGTCCCAAGTGCTGTAATCATCAATGTGGCTTTTCCGTCCAAGAGATTCACTGTATCCATGGTTGTAATGGCTTTGAGGTTTTATTTCCTAAAAAAGACAAACTTGCCTTTAGAACACCCAAATCAGCAAGTTTCTGAGGAAAAAAAAATTAATTTAATAAGCAAAACTAAAACCAGCACCCAGTTCAATATACTATAAAGCTACCTAAATGTAACAGGGGTACATTTCCACATTTTGGAAAGCAGGCCACCATATTCCCCTGGATAGTTTTCAAACACTTTACAGAAAACAAGACTTGCAATCACAGGGTTCTGCCAAATCGTACACTTTTTTCCTACTTGTGTTTTTACAGAATGCTAACTAAAACTAAGAACAAACTTCTGTGGTTAGTATTGGGTTTGG
The DNA here is from genome assembly GCA_013399875.1 of Gymnorhina tibicen. Lineage (NCBI taxonomy): Eukaryota > Metazoa > Chordata > Aves > Passeriformes > Artamidae > Gymnorhina > Gymnorhina tibicen. The sequence continues at coordinate 1,463,517 of VXAZ01005475.1, read as the reverse complement.
GTTTTTATTTTTTGTTTTGCTTTACTTTGATTTTACAAATGCAACATAACATAGCTAGAAAAGCTATTTGCCATAAACTGACAAAGTCTCACTGTTACTACAAATTAATGTTGCATTTCAAACAGCAGAGGTTATCTGTGTATGATTAAGCTGTGGGTCTCAAAAGTAAATGGCACGACCATGACGTGTTCTTTGACAGATAGAGCTCCCTGACTTAATTCTGTTGATGAAGGGCAACACTTCCAGGCTCAGTGCTTCCCTTGGTGGAATCCATAGTCAAACACTGTATTAACAGATCACTAGGGCAGCAACACACCATTTTTCTTTACAAACACATGAAAGCTCAGCAAGCTGAAACTGACAATTAATTTTATACATCTTCTGGACAATTTTCTATGTGTTGCAGATACTATAGCTGATTGCCTCTGTGCACCAGCCATGCAATTCAGCATTGCTATATACAGTATGAAAACTGCAATATGAGTGAAAAAGCAAAAAAAAGAGCAAGCTCTCTGCAAGTTCTAAAAACGCATTTCAGTTTATTTCATTAAACTGTATTATTTACTTTCAGTCAGTTTTCCCCAACATATACTTCCATGAGAATCATTTTTATCTTTAATCTAAACCTGGAAAAACTTTTAAAAACCTTATGAAAGATGTTTAATTAAACAGTTCCAACTTCCACTCAGTTACTGAAATGAGCGACCAACTTGTTCATTATTATACTAGACAGATTTTTAAATTTTTTTTTTAAATAAAGAGAAATGAGTCAAGACAATGATCATGTAGTGCACCTAACCTTAACAAGGATTTGTAGTCACAAAGCTCCACTACGACCTCTCCCTCGAGTTGCCCTGTTAGCCTGACTAAGAGATACATTAGGGTTAGGGAGAGTTCCTATTGCCAGCATGAACAGGCCTTCTTATTTCTCACGTTCTCTCAGCTGGGCAGTAATTTCTGTAAAAGGAGCAGTTGGGCACAATGAGAAATAACCTCACTGTGCCCAGTTGGGGCTAGTGAGCCAAAGTGTTTTCTTGCTTCCTGGGACATTAACCAGCTCTCCACTGAATGGACGGGATTTTAATTGAACTGCCCTCTAATCCTCAGATGTTATTCATCTTGGATGTTATTTCAAGATAACTATTTCTACTCTAAAATTATTACATACATTATCTATATCTTTTAAAGAGGCTAAAAAAAACCCGAAGAAAGATTGAAGTCTGAAACCCACATTTTAAATATTTCCGGATTTCAACATGCTGAAGTACCACTCAGGCAGAAGTCTAAAAACTCTGGATATCAGTTATAACTTCAGAATAATCAGGAAATTAGTCTAGTTGCAAATTTGAAAACTCTCAGTATTTATTTAAAAATTGAGTAAGTTCAGTTGAGCATGTCTGTATTTGTTACATGCAATATGCCTATTTCAGACAGGAGGAAAAAAATCCAAGTAAGAATTTCTAACGCATTAAGTACATTTTTTTGCACTAAATTAATATAGTAATTTATATAGATAGAAAAATTATGAAAATTTAGACACTAAAAAAAATCTTTCAAGAAATTGAAGCATTTAGAGCTTTAGAAACAGAACACAGTTAACACTGATGACTAGTGCAGCAAGTCTTCATTTTCAAAATAGACTTATTCTTATGCATGACTTTTCTTCAGAAAAACAAATTTTTCCATTTCACACAGTACCTAAGTGATCATCAGATTATATCTTTTCTTGACCACAATGTTATTCTGCAGCATTTAATTTTTCTTTCCAAGCCTGAAAAATTACCTAGATGAACCAATTAAGCATTGCCAGCCCAGCAGGAAGGTTGCTCTGTTGCCATCTCTACAGGAGAGACAACCTAAAAATGTAACAGGGCATCTGCTGTTGTCCAAATCATGCGTTACAAACAATCCTCTTACAATTCAGAAACATAGCTTTGCTTTGTATCTGAAGAAGGTGACACCTTAACCAAACCTTTTTTTCCTCAACTACTAGATGAGCCAGAGTGTTATCTGGAGTAAAAGATGCTGGAAAAGATACCAGAGATCATTACAATTTAAAAGAGAAAGTAAAATATAAGAGAAGGCTATATTCATTATTTTGTCCCACATGATTTTTTTCTTTTCCATCATATTAGGAAAAAACAAGATTTATACTATCTCTGTTACCCCATTATTACACCGCATATCTGCAGCAGGATTTTACATATCAACTTGTAATGCTCAGACCCTGAAAAGCTAAAAGGATAAGTAGGCAGAGACCTCAACAGAAAAATATTCACGGTCCTGGAGCATCTTGATGAGGAGACAGTAATTTGATGTATTTTTGAGCCTCCCACAGCTACTGGAAGAAGAAAATGTCTCTCATCTAACAATTATTAAAAACAAACTGAGAAACTCTGGCTGGTTTTCAGTCACATATTAGTGTACCAGAGAACACTATTTTTACTAACCTGCATTTTCCTGACCACTTCAAGCATGCAAACCTGGTTTCTGTTCCCTTGAGCCTACACTAGCCAGTCAAGAGAACATTCTCAAGCAGTGTACATTTATGTCAGCCTAGAGTGATCATGAAATCACAGCCTTATCATACTAATGTTTTCACAAAAAGGTTTAAGAGAATACAACAAAACTTCAGGTATTAACTAATAACCATTTAAATTTTAAAAAGTGAGAGGTGTTATTAACTCCTGCTATGCTAGTTTTCTAATGACTTAAAGGTAATGGCAGTACCTTTAACTTTAAAAAATATATACTCCTTTTGTCAGAATAGTATCTCTGAACTACTCTTTTTAAGAGAATTTGAAGGTTTCAGTATACACTAATGCAAAATAGTTGAAGTCAAAGAACATTTGAGATGATCGCAGGTGATGCATGACACACGAGTAAGCAAAAAAGAGTTTTCCCTTTTTTCCCCCAGTACATACATGAGCTGCTACAATCCATTTGTTTAATATAAAGACTCACAACAAATATAAACTTAAAGTGAACCCTATGTTTTATAATTTATTAAGAGAGTTGAGTTCATATTTCACATTTAGGAATAGTTGAAACAATTCCTAAAATTCTCAAAGTTTTATGAACTTAAGAGCCTCCAAAATCATACCATGGAGTCTCTTATACCACAGTGTAAACTGTGGAAAAAAGGATGACTTTAGATGCGCCTGAAAAGAATATGCAGACACTGCTCATTTTGGAAGTAAATCTTTAACAGTAAATCACAGGAAAGCATATAAAATGTGAATTCTCAGCCAATACAGTCGATTCTCTGCAGCCCAGACACACAGATTCCCAATCTTAGACTCAAAATTTATCATTCGTTATTATCTATGCAACCTGACAATTGCATGCTGGCTCACAGTAGCATGCTAGCTGCTACAAGTGCCATTCTATTGGGGATAACTCTTACCCGGCATTATGAGTGCCTAGTTTATGACTGTAATCTGCAGAGTAACCTCTGGGTTCCTAAGTCAAAAAGCTATCAGGAATCAGGAGAAAAGAAAACCTGGATTTTGTGAATCACAGTCATACTTGATTCACCTGGTGATAGGTGATTTGGACCAAGTCAGTGCAAATAATGCTGTTACACACTATGCTTGGCTGACAAGGCAAAAATAGAAGAAGCAAGGTAGCAGCTAGGAACTGAAAATAATTGTTTTCAGGGTTCTGAAATTCCTGTGCAGGGCTAGAGCACCAGAATATAAATGCAGAAGAGTAGTTTCTCCTAATTAGTATAGAAAGAATGATTTAGAAAGAAATAATCAAAGACTAATATTAAGAGAATGCAACACAGGTTTACGCCACTAACTGGGCAAGCTACCAATAACAGGAAAACAACTGACAGCCTGAAGTAGGAGACCTTTAGAAGACCTGCAATGAATGAATGAAAACCAGGTCTCGGCTCAAGGTGGCACATTTCCCATTTCTAAATGTTTAGCATAGCAACTTAAAAGACTGCCATTTAAAAACCTGGCGGTATTAAGCACAACCTCTTTCTATATGCATTGCTACCACAGACAAACAACACACCCAGGCACGTCTCGAAGCGGACAGCAGGCTGCCTGAACAAAGCAGCCTGTGCCCAGGCATCACACAGCCTGCTCAGCCCCAGCAGGACCAACTGCAGTGGTGCTACATCGGGGGCAATTTGCCCAGTGTGGGTCATTCTGCATCAGCAGCTAAGCTCGAAAGCAATCACACTTAGGACATTTACATAGTATCTCTTCTCAGAGTTAACAAAAAATAGTAACACACAAAATAGAGATTACTTCCTCCAACTTGCTGGACAGAAGAGAAAGCTCAACTTTTAAATCCTACAATGATCTAGATTACCTGACTCCCACTATTAAAAGGAACAGAAATAAGCATTAAAAAGTGAAAAATAATGAGATTAGGCTTTTAAGTTCCCACCTAAAAGAACGAACCTCCCCTAAATTCATACACCCTCACACAAATTTTAGGAATATACTTTAAATTATTGAAACAACTATGACTTTTTTAAACATATGATATGACAGATTGATAATAAAGTAGCAACATAACATTTTGAGCCTAGAGTATAAACTGCATTCACAAATGGCTTCAACAACATTTCCCAAGTGTTAAAATATTTTCCCTTTTGTGATGAAAATATTTATTCCAGGAAAATTTAATTTTTCAATGATGATCCGCTGTTAAAAAACCCTAATAGCCAATTAAAAGATGAAAACCTAATTGAAACCCAAGTGCATTTATTTTTTGCTATTTTGATCTTTAGTGACAATGGCTCTTCCCCAGCTGAGAGTCAGGAAAACCAGTAAGAAGGTAGCAGAGCTGAGGCCTGATGTCACTGATACAAAATAAGGAAGTTGAAAACACTAGTCTCTAGTTATTTCATCCTGTTTCAAGAAGCCATTTCCAAGCAGGACTTGAGCCAAAGTTGTTACCTTTGCTGAAAAAGAAAGGTCATTCCTCTTCCCCACTGCTCTTCGTTCCATGCTCCTGCTCCCTAACTCAAGCCAGCTTTGGTATTTGGAGCTATGGTCACACCACGCCAACTCCACTCATCACAGGAAAGGGGCAGGGGGGATCAACATGAAAAAACTCAATCTTTTAGTAGGACAGCAAGCTGAATCTGTTTCTCCTGTGAAAACATAGACTCCAGAGCCACTGACAAGAGGGAAAGCAAGTCAACAGAAGGTAGCAAGAACATTTCTGCAGCTGCTAATTGTTAATTTGTCTAAGTAATCATGGAACAACACACTACAGCTTTTAAACATCCAAGAAGTTGGGCTGACAGAAAATTATTCTGCTTAGAAATTGCTAGAGTTGGCTGGCTTAGAAGGTGGCAAGAAAGACAAACTTCGTTTATCTGTAAGAATCAAATTTGGTTCCCCCATTCCTACCAAGGATCACTACTTCCAGATGAGCTTCCCACTTCAGTGACTATCCTTTGACAAGGCCCTAATCACTCATATGCATCTGTGACTATTTTGTCATTACTCATTAGTCACAAAATGTGCAGACTGCTTGCACAGATGCACAAGTAATGCAGTGTAGAAAAAAAAAAACCACAAAGGAGAATAATGCTTTAAAAATGACAACAACAACAAAAAAAAGAGACATGTTTTGGTAAAAAAAGAAACAACACAGAAAAAAAGGGAACCTCCTCTGGAAAACAGAACCAGTAAGATGGGGAAAGAGAAGATAATGCAAAATATGAAATACAACTCCAAAGGAAAAAGCATGAAGTGCAGGGGAGAGAAGGGGGGAAAAGTGTTTATTCTTGGAAGCTGTGCTAATATCAGTATTCCTCATCAGTTCTCCTCATAACCAAATGCACAAGTAAAGTTATGTTCACTTCCTCTCAATACTCAAAGCTTTTAATCTTTTCCAATAAAAAAGCCTAAATAATAAATAAGCTTAAGAAGGATTCTGAGAATAGTATTTACAGAAAAAACTAAGTTATGCATGAAAGAATAAAATGACCAAGACCGAATTATTCTGAGATAGCAATTTCATAATTCGCAATTATACATAGCAGGAGGATATGAACAGGTCAATATGCCTGCTTGGACATAAGGAAGGGAGGAAAGAACTGCTGCTTACAGCTGCCACACATGGCTCTGGTAGGCATTAACAGATGGCTAGGACTGCTTTTCCTTTAACGTTATGCAATGTTGCTGCAAGGAAGCGATACCATGATCAGAATCAGACACTCATATTCTGAATGGTGACCAAGATAATTGAGACTTAAAGAGAAAATACTAAAAAGTTTTAAAATAAAAACTTAGAAATAGAAGTATTACCTTCCATGAAATATTGGATGGTATTGCCTCTGTTTCTTAACAGAAACAAAATAATTTCTTTTTAAATTGATGACTACACTATTTTCATATCTGGCTGCAGTCAGAAATTCATAATAAAATTGGAAGTGACTGCAACTATTTCAGGGAAGCTAAATAATAATCCTCATGTATGTGTGTTACACTTAGCAGGGACTACTGGAGGTTAGTATTAAATAATTCCTTCCCCTATATTTGGGTGTTCAATTTCCCTGTTCTTCATTTATTACAATACAGTGCTCTTTAGTTTGCTCTCCCAGTTCTCCTCCTACTTTTAAAGAGGTGCAAGAATCTTAACAGACAAATTTATAGATAGTTATTTGCATATTATAAACATCCACATTCATTTATATACATAAAAGACCCATCACTCATGAACTAATATTAACAGAAAAACGCTCACAAAGTAAGTACAAGCAAATCAATCAAACACAAACAACAACAGCAAAAAAGAGATACTGCTGGTATTTTAATATTTTTAAATTGGTAACTGTCCTTCCCCTACCCCTTCAATTAATTCTGCAACACACAAAGTCACAGAAACAGAGGCTAAAATGTCTTTGTTTTAGAGAGAATCACAATTAATTCTTTACAGGCACAAGAAGAGTAGCATTTTCTTCTCTAGAAACCAGTTTCTCCCACCATTTACTGCTGCAACAGCTAATTTAACTAATGGTTGACTGTCATCAAGTGGGAACAGTCTGATCCTTCTCATATTCACACAAAGACCTAGCCCAGAAAGCTAAGAATTCTCTATGGCTATGTAGGTTCATAACTTTGAGGAGCCAGAGTGTTCAGCAGCTATGAGCTGTTAGATTATCTGGACCGGGATGATTCATATACACGTAAAGTTTAGCTAACCTGTGCTAGAAAATTTCCACCTAAACCAGACTACATTCCCCATGGAAAAAAAAAGCATGCCTTACCACTATTTTTATTAACTGATCAAATTATGCATTTAAAAAAAAAAAAAGTTCAGTCAGGCTTACAAATATATACCACCAGACTGCCTTACTTTGATCCGTAATCATTAACACTAGGATTCTTCCTGCCCCATTACAGCATTAAATTACACAGAATGAGTATGACATGACAAAATAAACTTCTATTCAATGGTACTTCTGTTACTGTTTTCCATTACTTTTTACATTTTACTGCATTTTGTGAAGTCTGTTCAGTTTATCTCCTACAATTTTGGTCTATTTGCACAGTTTCTTGACACACTAAAAGAAAAGATGCATTTATGAAAATCCCTAGAGAAGCTAGTTATAGAATACATAAATAATGGAAATAAATCTGTACCTAATACTTAATCTTTTTTTTAATCAATCTGTAGTTAAAGTTGACAATGCTTTCTTTAAAAAGTGGTGAAATAGGTTGAGCAAAGCCTCACCTCAAACACCAGAAAGTGGTCCTTTTGCTGCTACAGATTTCCACCCACAAGCAAGTCAGGCATCACACAGAGAGCATAATCCTGCATACTCTCCAACATGGATCTAATTTTTTACATAACAAGTTAGAGATGCTCAACTAGAGCCCTTAATCCAACCACTCTATGCAGAGGTCAGAGCTCATGTGATTTATAGGACAGCTGATAATGAGGAAGTTTTGTTTCTCCAAAACAAGCACCCTCAACCAGTTAACTGCTTTCTAGTCATTTCCTTGAAGATGCTCCTGAATTGAACAGTGTTATACTTTAGGAAGCCATAGCATCACAAATAGGCTTTTCAAGAGGCTTTGTATTTGCACACACAGCATCAAAAGCAAGTGCTATTTAAAAGAGCTACATTTACTAGAATTTGTAAAGGTTAAAAAAATTAAAATCTTAAAATGTTATGGTGTAAAGCTCATTATAAAGCTTTTGTTTAGTCAGCAACTTACATTAACATGTACATTTATCTTTTTGGCTTTCTTTTCACGGAGTGTTGCGGAGTGCTCTCAGCCAAAAATCTGAGGATTTTGGTAAAAATGAACCTATTCTTTTTCCAAGTGATTTACACAGGTCTAGGTCTCACAATACATAAGCTTACAGAGCCATTAATGTAAAAAAAAAAAAATCCCTGAAAGACCTAGCATTAAGAGTCAGTCATGAGATTAATGTAAAACCATTTACGTATTTCACTCTTTTAAAGTGCTAAACTTCAAAAATACACCCAAGTGTGTATCTAGCTCAACCTCGGTACTCAGCCACTTGGAGAAAAAACAGTCCTCTTTTTAAAAAGAAAAGTGTATTCTTAAAAGTCTTTTTCAAAGGTAAATGTTTTTTCATTCATCAAGGATTAGAGCACCAGCAAGTGCATGTGACACTACGAGCAGTCAGCCTAGCTACGGATGTTCTTTTCTCCTTGGCGGATACAGAAAAAAAGTTAGTACAAGTTGTGCTCCATCCTTACAAGAAATTTCAATTCACCATTCCCATCTCAACCTTGTAGCAGCCAATAGTGCCTCACATCAACAGGCAGCAGAGCAAACTCCCACTCCCACTTATGATAAACACAGGCTGGTTAACCCACAACTGAGAAGTGCATGAAAGGTCCTTCTAGTCATGATAATAGTCAATCTCCTGCAGCAAATGAGACAGCTCAGTGAATCCACGGTCTAACACTTAAGAACAGTCCCATTCTCTCCAACTCCTCACTTTCCAAACCAGGACTGCCAGCTCACTGTCTACCTTCTGTCAGTACTTTAGTGCATTTGATCCTTCCATGAGTAGGCTTAGTGAACTGGAAGAAAGTTATTCACAGCAGTTTTTTTATTGGATGCATTTTCTACTGATTTACTTCCCTGAACTGGCTCATCCTGGAACCAGACAAGCATCACTGGCATGTGAGTGCAGCTGGAAGCATCTAAACCACAATCAGCTTAAGACAAGCTAAAAGTGACCTGCCATCAGGCAGGTGATTACACTCCTGGTCTTGGGTGCACTTTCTTCATTACCTCTTACCCACTCTCACAACAGCACAGTAATGGTGTCATGTCAGATCAGGTCAGACTCACCAAGCATGTACCACCCCAAGTCACCTACCGGCCATACAACTGCAAGAGCTCGCCCCAAGAAGGGTGAGGAGCTGTGTCTGGGTTCCACCATGGCTTGAGACCAGCTTAAACTCAATTGTAAAAATCACATCCTTCAGAGCCAGCAATGTAAGTATTCTCAGAGCACACTCAGATGTCCTCCCTCTCTTGCACTCCCTCCTTCTTGAGTCATCTTCTCCTGATCGTGAGCAGCTTTCCAAGCTCTGACCGTAGCATTCCCACTACCCTCCATTTTTGGTACCTCCTCCCTTATAGAGAGAATCAAGGAAACACTTCTGCATACCTCAGGGCATCCTACAAGCGTAGGAAGAAATAAAATAGATTTCAAAACTGCACAAGACAAATTGTAGTCTAACGTTACACCACGTACCGGGCATGACAGGCCCAAGGCTTCAATTCAGCCAGGCAACCTTTGACTTCAGAAAAAGCTTTCTACTTTGCTCCACAGCCTCATTTGTAATATACCACAATGTTTCTCTCAACTACAAGGATACCATGAAAGTCAAATCTTTATCTCATATTGTCTTTGAAAAGCCACAGCGGACAGTATGCATGCTGAAATATCAATTACTGAGGCTGCTCCTATCTAAACATGTCAGTACCAATGGCAATATTGTTCAGTTTTCAAGCAAACAGCAAACAAATGTTTTCCTCCTTAATTCTGTAAACTTTCTTCCACATTCATAAAGTCTCATTACTTTCCTAAGCAAACAGGCAAACACAGTGAAACAAGCACTGCTGAAAGACTAATCTTCTGCGAAACCTGAGAGAAAAAAGGCCTGTGCTTACTAAGTAAAGGCAAACTGAATCAACACAAGTTGGGTCAAACCATATGTTTACCACTTATGCATTAAGAGGGCTTGTCTCAAAACACATTTTTAACTTTAAAATCAATTACTGCCCAAATCAGAAGAAAATATGTGGAACAAAAACTGCAAATAGTTGAAAACTAGTTTAAGTGTTTTACCAGATGCCCAAGAAGACACAATTTTACCACTGAGAAAAAGACCAGAGTGGTAGAAAACTGCACAGTTTACAAAGGAAGTAAGAACAACTGTATTAAAAAAAAATCTTGTAAGAATGGCAAGAGAAGCATTGACAATAACCACAACAAATTAGAAAAACACAAAAAACTGAAATGCTAGCAAAAGGATACAATACATCCCTATCCCTAGAAGGGCAAGCACCATCCTAGCAATAAAAGTAATTAACAAAAGTTGTCAAGATTACAAAGTCAGAATGATAGAACTGTCAACAGAAACACAAAAATACAAACCCACAAAATTTGAAAGTATTAGGTAAGTGCAGAACAAAAAAGTCTGGCCAGAAAATTTAAATTGCCACAATAAAATGCTTTCTAATAGAACAACAAGTATTAAACTTCTTTAAAACACAGGTTGTTTAGGTCAGCCATATAGCCCAAGACATAAATATTGCTATTCATTAAGCCAGAAGAAACTCCTGCAGTCTGGATACAAGAGGACATGGGTTATAAACAGTTACCATTTTCAGTTATTGCTGTCTTTTGTAGGTTTTGATACAGAACTGACAAAAAAGCAAATACTAATAATATAGCAGACTAGCAAAGACTAGTACCATGGCTTCACAGGAAATTAAAGCTGTCACTTTCATTTGATAAAGCAGTAGCAATGGTCAAACACAGTCAATGTCCAAAGTGTTTGGGTTAGTGTTTGGGCCTGATATTTTGATTAAGAAATCAGAAGATAATGAAAGTTAATGTGGTCTATCTTGCATGTATTAAAAACTACAGGTGAGCAAGCTTTATTCTTATGATTTGCTTTGTGACTATTATACATACTCTCTTAGTTAAGGAATATGCTCCAAAAAAACCCCTCTTGATCTTTGCAGTAGCTCTCATTTTTAAACCCCCAGAGAAGTGTCAATACGAAAACACTAAGCATCCTTTAGAGCCTGTACCTTGACCCCACTTTATTTCACCATTGTCTGCAACCTAGAAATAATCAACAGTTAGAGGTAATTCTTACTGGGATGGGAGGGCAGGGAGTGTGTGGAGAGAGAAAAAGGGGAATAACTAATACTCTTGTTTCTGATGCAACTTGGGGAATGTTGGGACAGGACAAAATCACGGTTTTTTAAGTATCAACAAAAGCAAAGTCCTATCTAAAATGAAGACCCATCTCAGAAACTACCTCAAACAGATGGTCATTATCTGGGTACAACTTTCCAGTGTGATGCAGTTCCCAACAAGACCAGTACAAATATATGCGTGGGGAATGATGAGCAGGAATCACAGAATGGCCTTGGTTGGAAGGGACCTTGAAGCCCATCTAGTTCCAACCCCTCTGCCATGGGCAAGGACACCTTTCACAAGAGCTCAGATCCCCTTCCAGCCTGGCCTTCAACACTTCCAGGGATTGGGGCACCCAGAGGGTGTTTACTACCACAACTGCGTAACTGCCAGAATAGTGCTCGGTTCCCAAGTTCCTGCAAAAGCTACTGCACTGAGAGCATGAAAATACTGAAAGAATGAATGAACACCAGAGACTCAAAAGAGTCAGGAGGACTGCAGACCGTAACAGTAGTGTAGGGATCTGATTGTCATCAGCATATTAAATAAATACAGGCAGACCTATATTTGGATAGGTATCTCTCAAGATGTAATGAACAGAAATAAAATTCAGACTAGAAACATGTTTAATTCTTAAGCAGACTAATTAAATTTGAGGGCAACTTTCCCAGCTATGCAAAATGACCTATTACTGCAGGATTTTGTTTGTTTTCTTTTTTACTTTATGATTAGTATTCTGGCAATAAAAAGAACTAGTTTAAAAAACTTCAGCCTGCGATATAAGGTTAGATTAGATTTGCAGTCCTCTCCAGCCTCAACCTCTGAAGCTACCCAAGATACACAAAGCAAGGCTCAACCTTCAATATCAATTATGCTAATTTGTCTGAGACGTCACAGTTCTGTTCTCCTTTTTAAGCAGTATAATAAGTGATACCTGATCTTTGAATGAGCTCACAAATGTAAGACTAGTCTCTGGAGTGATCCTGACTAAACAACACAGTAAGTCCTGTACCTGTACAGGACAATTAAGAACACTCCAGTGCACTCCAGTACAACCCCAACAATAGCTATGGAACTCCACAGATAATAGAGTTGGACGGTAAAGTCAGGCCTTTCACTGAAATTTTGAACAGAAAAGATTAGAGCAAAGCTATCTACAGTAGGTTTATTTGTTTTCTTCAAATTACCAACAAGGAATACAAGGATATGCTTCTAACTTCCTATGTAGTTACAAATTGAAACATAAGGAGAGAAACAAAGGTAAGAATGACAGCTTCCATCTGGAAAAATTCCTGTCAAACAGAGCCCAAACTGCTTTTTGACTTTGCAGGAAGATTGTTCTCAGGCAAGACTTTTTTAATGCCAAAAGAGGTCTATAATAAACAGTAACTTCCATCTTTCTCAAATATATCCCACACCACCTGACACTGGTAAATGCACTACACTGAAGTAACAAACCAGATCTTCCTCCCCAGTAATAGTTCTTACATTTAGGAAGAGATGAAGCCCTCAACAGCTGCAATACCTTTGGCAGTTAGGACCATACTAGGCACACATCTAGAATATTTTTCAAATACAAAGGAGCATTACAAGCAAAATCCATTTTCTAAAATTATCCTGCCTCCCTGCCCCTTGAATTTCAGAATAAAACATCCAAACCTATCATCACCCACCATAGAACAATCAGGAATTCACTCTTATTTAGAAGATCCAAGGAATTTAAAGTCAATGGGTCTGTTGGCCTATTAAAGTAATTTAATCAAAGGATAACAAACAATCAGCATAAGCAGCATTCCCATACCAGGGCTACCTGCATAAAAGGAAGCAGAGCTTGCCATTCTGTCACCAGAAACCTAAACACTAGGAGAAGGAAACAAACCAGTAGCCCAGTGTTACTCTGCCACCATAGGGTGCTCTGCGTCCCTCATAATGGAGCTACCGTATCACACTGCAGGTCAACCAATGCCATGTCCGCTCTGAGACCTACACCCACAGGGCTCCCTTTGGTCGTCCATGCGCTTCCCAATCCTGCTGAAGAATTCATGTATATGAATCAGAGTCACTCCAACACAGTCTACACTCTTCTGTATTCACATATTTGACACACCACTCACTTATCCATTTGTGGAATTAAAAAACTTGCATTTGGTCTCTAGAAAGATATCTAAACTCCAGGTGAAAACACCAACAGTTGGAATATCCACATACCCACCGCTGCCCTCCCTCCTTCCTTACAATGATTACTCATCCTCAGCGTTTACACCACTTGTGCTTTTCAATTTTATCCCATTCAACTTCACTTTCCAGTCATTGGACCTTGTTAAGCATAAACTGAATAAAGCGCTGGATTTCAGTATGAAAATATTCACATGGGGAAAAAAAAGATACTTCTCACTTTTTCAGATAATGTCAACAGGGCTTTTGCAGGCCTTTTACCATAAGACATTATTAAAATAATTTTTAATTCTTTCCCATACTCTCCGCTATTTAACAGTACTTTTAAAGACAAAACTTCATCATTAGCATTACCACATGTTCAGCCAAAAATCATCTCCTTGTTCTTATACATTTTTAAACAAAGCATTATACTGGGAACTTCTGATGAAGTGCTTGTTCATATTTGTATCCTATCAGTCAATAACTTTTGGGATACAATCTCATGCATAAGTTCCTTACCATCACTACACTACTTTGAATATAGCTGCACTAAGGTGTGCCTTTCTTTACCAGCATAACTTCACGTGAATTCTAGATGGTTTTGTACAGTTCCATCCTCCCTGCTTAGCACCTATCCATCTTGTTCATCTGCAAGTTTTATTAATCACAATTGGGATATTACTTCCAGATCATTAATGAAAAAAGACAGTCTAGAAGACTAACTCCTCCAAGTCTTTTAGGAACAATGACATTCAGGAATAATCCTAAAAACTATTTTCAAGATGTATTAGTTAGCCAGCAGTTCTCCGAGCATTTATCATATACTATAAGATCATTCTGCAAGTATTACATGTGCGATTAATATTATTTGTTGTACTTCACCACTAAAATTATCTTCATAAGCTTTGTTGTTCCACTAGTAACCTTACAGCTAGAAGAAAAGAGTGAGATCTACACTGTCATGCTAAACTGAACTTGTCATAAGAAAGAAAAAATATCCTTGGGAAGAAGAGTCTATTACTTAAGTTCAATTTGCATTCATGAGGGAGGGAGCAAGGGAGGCCCAAGAACCCAATCAGCAAGATACCACACAAACCCCATCAAAAGCAGTCCCACCATAAGTTTCCTAAAGCATTCATATTTTCATCAGTTTCTACCTCTTCTTATGGAAATTACTGCACCGCTTTAAACTGAGTCTTTCACAAATAAATAAATAAATAAACAGATCTCCCAGCATGCCAGCATTTAAGTAATTTTTCACTGTTTCTAAGAACCTCTTTCCTACAACATTAATATTGTATTAACAGTATTTCATGGCAAAATGAAAAGCCTTAGAGCCCATATAAAAACAAACACATGCAAAAAAACCCAACAACAACAACAAAAAAAAACCACAAAAACTTCAAACCATTTGAAGGTAATCCAAATTAGTCAATACAAAAAGACAGTAAGAAGAAAAAGCATCATAAAAAAGGCATAGAAAAAATACCTGAAAAAGATACCCAAAATAAACAACAGCACCATGAAACAAAAAAAAGGGTAAAGATTTTGACAGTCCTATAAAAAGCATTGGTTTTAAATGTACACAAAGGTTGAAACTGATTATATGCTCCAACGTCACTACTTACATAAGGACATGGTGCTATTTTCTTAAAAAGTGGAAATCACCAAGTATTAAGGCCCCTGACCTTCAAACAAAACGACTGAATAGAGATGCACTGCATTGTTCAGTGGGCAGGTCTGTGACAATACAGCTCTGCTATGGCACAGAATCCTTAAGTTTTTAAGAGAGTATTTCTGGAGCGTCTGTTAACAGCCAGTCTGTCTCACCACCAACATGAAAAACATCCTTCTTTTAAAGCTTATCTGTACAAAGATAAGGCGATGCTCACTGAAATCCATGTAGACACTATCTTGTAAGATCTAGTCAGATACTCAGCATTTTTGGAAAATTCAAATAAAACTCCCTCAAACTAGTGATATTTATTGCATATTAAAAGACTCCAGTTGATGTTACAACACACAATATATATTAATTTCCTTTCCCATCTTTTGCAAACACATTCAACTTTATGCATCAAAGGAACAGTATAAAATTCTACCAGATTAACTAGCTAGACTACCAGTTAAAATTGAGAGATTTTCATCTGATAAACAGTAATTACTCAAAGTTAACAAACATTAATCTTCAATCTTTAAAACACAATGGTTTTCTGACAAGCTGTAAATGCTTTTTATTCCATTTTCCAGTCTTAGACTGCCTATCTAAAGTTTCCCCAAGTTAAGAGCACTTTCTTTCAAAGAACAACCACATCCTACAGAGTATGGATCACTACTGAAAACTTCTGAAAATCATCAGACACTGCTACCGAGGGTACTGCATTTAGTCTGACTCCAGTTAGGCTGAAGTAAACGTGTAGCAATAGTCTACACACATCCCTTAAAATAAATCCCAAAATAATAACAAAAATACAAAAACAAAACCAAAAAACCAACCAAACAAAAAAATCAAGACACTTGCAGTTTATTGCTTTGCCAGTTACCCCTCAGAACAGACTGGCCATGAGCACAGAGCGGTAGAGTAGGTAAGGTACACGACCACATACAGAGGCCTACAGAGCCTCTTCAGTCATCAAATAAACTAACAGTCTTTTAAGACACTGTTTAAGGAAAAAGATACCATCTGTTTAGCAAAAACTGGAGCCTGACATATGCACTTATCTGTTTCGTAGGCTGAAAATCAATTCTTACAGTCCTTAACGGATCAGGTAACAAGTCCACATGTAAAAGCTTTTCTAAACTATTTAAAATACATTTCAAAACAATCATACTAGTCCTCAAGAATACACACATGCTGCTGACAAAGGTGGGCGGCACAATAGAAGGGTAAAAAAAATGGCACGAAACGACCTCTACATGTTACCTGTAAACATTCCTCCCACCGCCAACACACTGGAAAAAAAAGACCGCTTGTTCTCAAAATAAGCCCACGCCACACCGGGAGCGCTGGGCTGCATGGGGCCAGACCCGACCTGCGGGCGAGCTGCACACGAGTGCCATCCCAACCCAAAGGGAAACATTTATTCCTTCGCCTCCGAGCCGCTTCCCCCCGGGCTGCCGGGCCGGGGCGGGCGCCGAGCACCGAGCTGGCCGCTCAGGGACCGGTGCCGCGGCACCACCGGGGCGCCTCTGCCCCCGCCGCTGCTTCGCCCCCCGACTCGGGGGCGGGCGGGACCGCCAGCGAGGACGCACGGGANACGACGTCCCGGCCGCGCCCCGAGCCCCGCTCCCGCGCCCTGCTCCCGCCCGGCGGACGACTCGCACCTCGGGGTGCAGGATGGGGACGCAACCCGCCTCCTTCTCGTACTCCTCTAGCGGCGCCGCCATCTTCCTGCGAGCCTCGCGCCCGCTGCATGCCGGGTAGTGCGCGCGCCCGCGGCGCCCCCGCGCGCCGCCGCTTCCCCTCACGGCCCGCGCGCGGGAGGGACATACCAGTGTATGGGTAGCTATAGGCATAGATATTATATATATATATGTATATATATGTATACACACACACACACACACACCATATTTCATATATGGTATATGCGTGTAAGTACGTACACACCCCGTATCTTTGGAGATACCAATATCAGTTCTCCTGGAATCGATATTTAGTATAGCTTAGGTTTGTGGAGATACTCGGCCTAATAAGGTTCATTACAAGTTGGAATGTGAGCAAAAGGAGAGCCTTCCACATTTAACGTAGATTTGGCTCCAGACTAAGCAATGTCTGTCCACTTTTCTTTGGGAGTTACCTTCATGCCTGCTAGGGGAGCAAAGAGTATGGGAAGAAAGCACAAAGGTTTTAATAAGGTTTTCTCTCTCAGCTGCAGGAATGTTTGAAACCCCCAGCAGTCCTGAGGACGTCCTGAGGAAGCAATTCCTTCCAGCTATTTGTGCGCTACTGGGCTGGTGGTTCCTCACATCCCAACATACACGCAGTGCCCAGATGGCCCTGCTGCGGATTTGGGGGCAAGTTACTAAATAGGCTTGGTTCTGTTTAGCTGGTCATTTCTGTTCTCACAGGCTGCATAATGTGCATACAGCCAAGATTAGGAATCCTAAAACACTTTATTTCAATTTTTAAAAAAAAAATAAATCACATTTTAATCAAAAATGGTTTTGCAATTACAGAATGTTATTGCTGGTTTGACTGCTGCTTTATATTGCTATATCTATGGTGCTCTCATTTGCCTTTGTGAAAAAGGGACCTTTAGAGAATACATTTTGTTGTATCATAATACATTAAGCTTATAAGCCTTAAACCCTACAATGATATTCTCTTTATTACTCTTTCCTATCTCATGCACAATGTAACAGAGAAGCACTAATAAAATCTGACTGCAGCATTATTAAAATGTTAAACCATAAATGTCTTTTTTTTCTGAATTTGAATTCAGAATTGTGAAGAAGAATGACATAAGATTTAGAAACCGGGGGTGTAAAACAGGTCTCAAAGCACATATTTGAAACCATAAGGACTGAAGTGCTAAAAGAGCAGAACAAGACACGGAGTATACAGGAGAGGATCTTTTTTTAACTTTCTATATTATTAAATGTACTAGGGCTTAGATATAATTTGCAATTTGATTTGCATGAGGAAGAGGGTTTTTCAACCCCCTACAAACTCCAGGAATAGAAATCCTATCAATCACAACAGTTCATCACTCCTATTTATAATAAAAGCAAAGGTGATAAAATAACTAAAAATCTTTATCGTATTTTTACTATGCCAATTATTTTTCCTTGCAACTCTGAAGAAGTTATGCTTTGTCCCCTGGCTCTGAACTGGATTGTAAACACATATTCTGACATCTGTCTAGGTATTTATAGCCTGTTGTTCACAGGTCTGCACATTTTGAAACCAGTTCTGTTCCCAGATACAGCTGTACAGAGAATTTTTGCTGTTTAAAGTGGAGCCTCATCTGTGAATATAGTTCATGTGCAGCCTATTATCTCTTTCTTCAGAACAAGTGTCCCTTTACCACCAAGTAACAGCACAACAAGAATACAGGATTGTGCTACTGTGCCTCTGCATTAGAGCTCCTCGTTCAAAAGCTAGCGATGGTTCGGAAGTTTAAAAAGTTTTCCACACTCCAAGCGTTCCCTGTCCTTTCCTAGTCTACGTGCAATCTGACACAATTGCATGGAAACATGATTCTTCATTATTTTGCATTGTCTCTACAGAAAGGTTATGGTCCGTGCAGAGTAAGCAAACGGCAGATACAAACCCAGCCATCTTC
Source organism: Gymnorhina tibicen (assembly GCA_013399875.1). Classification (NCBI taxonomy): domain Eukaryota; kingdom Metazoa; phylum Chordata; class Aves; order Passeriformes; family Artamidae; genus Gymnorhina; species Gymnorhina tibicen. Next base: position 1,444,666 of record VXAZ01005475.1, on the reverse strand, counting down.
TACAGTAACAAAGTTTACTCCTATTTCCCACAAATCTGAAAGGCTGTAAAGTTAGATGTTTTTCTGGACTCTGCCAAAAAATTAGCTATCTGACCTTGAACAACTGTTTCACTTCTCTATGATTTACTTTGCTCACTTGTAAATCAAAAACTTTGTCGTCTCATTCAGGGGGGTACTCTGGGAATTTATTACCATAGCAGAGCAATTTTATCTCTCTGATTAAAGACGCCTTGTAAATGCCAGGAATTATTGTTGATCAATGGCAGGAAATGCTCTTCCGTGTGATTGCATTGAATGCTCCATAGCTGATGTGTGAAGTGCTCTCCGTATTGACCAAAGACGTTTTATCCAGTTCTACTTAACTAGGCGTGCAATAGGGACAAGTCTATAATATTGGTTAAACACCACACACACTAGAAAATTATTTTAGGTCCTAGTCTCACAAAAGGAAAACAATTCACCATTACCACAGGCACATAGATTTTTCTTCCCTTTGTTTTGCTTTATGTTAATCACCGTGAAAAGAGGCATAATATCTGAATACCTTTTAATTTTCAGGTAAGCCAAAAAACAGCTAAACTGGGAAGTAAGTACCACGAAGTCTTATGATTGTCTACTCCGCAACATGAATTTTATATTCTTTAACAAGCTATTAGGAAAAAAGAAACCTTTGGCAGGGACAAAATGTATTTACGGAATACACATCTATACACATGGTTTAGTACTAGGCATGACTGTGCAGCTTTTTTAGCTTCTATCTTGTACTAAACTGTGATATGTGTCAGTGAAATAAAGGACATTTAACCTATATTTCTTAGTAGTAGCTTTGTATTATGCTATCAACACTTAAAACAACTAAAAGTGTGGGTAAACAATGTCTACCTTTGCAACAAAATATTGCAATTAAGACTAAATGTTTGTTCTCATGTCTGGTCAAAACTTAAAGTGAAAATATTGGAATGTCTTAGTACAAAAATAGGTAGTAAGTCAAAAGTACCTCACCTAACCCTACAAGAATGTGTATCTTTAGAAGAGTTGTTCATGTTCTTCACTTCTCATATATAGTTTTGATTAATCCTATTCTAATTAATAAATCATGAGATGGATTTGCCACCATACTGAGATGCCTCTGAAATTTTCCCTTGCATAGTTGTCACTTGCATAGTGACCCAAAAAACTAGCTTCACTGTCAAGGGCTAAAATATCTGGAGAAGCCATGCCATGGTCCTGTTCTCTGAGTATGTTTGCAGAGGGGCTATGAGGAATAATCTTTATTATTCTCTATGATTCCTTTTCTAATCACATTACTGTTTGAGCCTTGTGCTTTATGTATTGGAAATTACACCCACCTATCTAAATGTGTATACCAAAATGAATGTATAAAACGTGTCATTCTGCATGGGTTTATCCAAGTCTATGATTTCTCTGTGCATTCACTCCTACGTGGAGAAGATCCACTTCTCACAGTTTGGACCAATTTGGGTGACTGAAAGCCTGTGAGTTTGCATGGCAGCTCCACAGAATTAGTCTTTAAAAATATAATCCAGCTGAAAATGCTCTCAAAGCAAGTGCATTAAGAGAATATTAAATATACATGATTGAAAACAGGAATCAGATAGTGAAATTGTTCAATACAGTGCCTCCTGTAACTGCAGGCACTGCTTCTGTTATGGTATTTCAGGGCTCTGACAGTTGCGTGGATATGAATGAAAACTGCGTGACTAAACCCATTTTGGTCCCAACTGGCTGCCTCGCCCTCTTGAGAGGGGTGGCTATCCTGGGAGGCAGAGCCATCAGATCTCGCTGTGGGTCCAATCCTGAAACACTGCAAGCTTCAGCCCTCTCTTCTAAGGTAATGTGAGACTTCAGCATCCTGGGCTGAAAGCCATGGCAGTTCAGGAGAGGATTCATGAGGGGATCAAGTGTCCTCACTCAGAGGTGGCAGCATCTGTCAGCCGGGATGGCTGGGGACAGCAGCCACTCGACCGTGTGACCGTGTAATGTGCTGCCACATGTCAGCAAGTGCTGCTGGTACAAGAGAGCAGTGGGTGATGTGATTTGCCTCACTACCGAGGGTGGTCAGGTTCTTCTCTGCACAGCTAGTGCAGAGGAATAGTCACAGTGGCTGCGTTAGGCAGTTTGTTCCTGAGCATCATCAAAGAGAGCCTGGCAATGCTCTTACACCCATTTTGTAACAGTGTGTTTCAGAATTCCAGTGATGGTCATCTTGATTTACCTTGCTGTGAAGAGAAGTCAGATGCTGTGTTTATACTATCCTTTACTATTTGACAAATAGCACTGTATATCATGCCAGGCAGTTTTAGATACCATGAAGCAATCCTAAAACAGGAGGAAAAATATTGGAAAAATCCCAGGTGGACTATCATCCGATGTCTGGTCTCAACCACTGTAGCCTGTAGTGTACACAGCATGGACAGGGGTCCTAAAAGGGAAAGTCACCTTCTTCTCTACTCCTTCTGAGTGTATCTGTTGGGGGCAAGCTGCTTTTGATGGGTTAGGAAGCCATAATATTGTCTACTGGTCTGCAAATGATAAGTGTTTTTACGGAACAGGATGACTCTGCCTAAGGAAGTCTGCTCTTTTGCTACATAGCCTCTTGCTCCATTGGAAACAGTCCAGGAGGTTGCTAGTCTTAGAAGAGGCCTAATGACAATGTTTGGTAGGAAACATCGGAAAAATACTATATTTGTACTATTTCCCCCTCACTTTCCTAAGGGAGCAAACTTTCCATTTGACTACTGGAAGCTGGAAATGCCCTTCCAGTGGTGAAATTCTCACCCATTTCATTTAAAGGGAGCCTTTTCTACATGTAGTTTCCCACAGTATAATTGGACTCCAAATCCTTGTATTAAATTATATTCAGGGAGATTTCCCCATAGAGTTATTGAAATATAATGCTGTTGACATATGCACATAGAGAAAACAGGGACAAACTGCAAGATGTTAGACATCTATTAAAAAAAAAAAAGCCCCAATAAATTGTATTTGTGGAATCCTAAATGTCTTAATGCAAGCTGTGCTTTCAAAACAGTAAGCACATCAGTCTGTGAATCCAATACCTCTTTCTGGAGAGATTCTTTCTGTTACTTTCTGTTCCTTTCAAATAGGTTTTTAGTAGAATCATTAGTATTTGAACACAGAGGGGTGAGCACTAAATGTAAACTGCTACTAAGCATAGCACCCTTGCCCTTAATTTTTGGTGATTTTGTCATTTTATTGTGTATTTCCTTTCTGCCAAAATAATCTTATTAGCATGAAATATGTATAGACCTTGAGTGACATAAAGCAGTCATATTATTTCCCTAGGTGATTATCTTTGCTGATGCAATTCCACATGCTGACAAATTCTGCATTGATTCAAAAGTACAGAAAATGAGTGGGGTTATCTAACTTGACTTTTCATTCCCTCTTTTTTTTCCCCTTTAAGATGATGTGCTTCTATTTCCCACTTGTGTTTTAAATATCTGATCTTGATACCATATCATACTCATCGATGACTTTGCTGCATCTCTCCTTTCTTTGTTCATTATATTACTTAGACTAGGTAGATCTAATAGGTGCACTAAAATAATTTTTAACTTACCTGAGTCTATTAGTCTCCTGGGAGTTTTCCCCCAGAGCTTGTTCTTGGCACATTCAGGAACACGCCACACGTACCAGTTTGTTCTGCTAACACATCTGCCTGTGCTCATTTTTTGAAACTCAGGACTACTGTGATGCAGCCCTGTACAACAGCTGACACTGGATTACGCTCTATATTTGTAAAGGAAAATGAACAGACTTGAAACTGATTACACTTTATGAACTTTTTCCTTTTCTATTTTCATTTTCATTATCCTTTGTTCTCCCAGACATCTCTTCACATCTTTTACATTGGGCTGATTATTCTAGCTGCCTTTGGAGAAGGTACAGAATATATTCAAAGAATGAATTTTTGAAACACAGGTGGTTGCTGAGGCAGGAACTCACTGCCAAAATGAAAACCAGTGACAAACCAATAAAATAAAATTAATAGTAATTCCACTACTTTAAAAAGATACCACTGAGAATGAAGCAATAAATATTCAACAATGGTTTTATGTAAGTATTGCATCCTCAAGAATTTAGGTTGAAGTGGGCTGAATGATAAAATAAGAGAAAAATCACAGTTAAGAGTTTAATTTACAATCTTTGGTTGAAAGCCAATAAATGAATTCTTTTTGGTACTTCCTATCAAATGAAGTAAATATTCTCCCTCCTCAGATCTAAATCAAGCTCTGAGGAACATGGTAGACTAACACCCTTCCCTTTTACAAATGAGAATTTACTATCTGAATTAAAATAATTTTCAGTAACCAAGCGGATGTCCAAACATAAAATAATAAGATCGTTCTATAAATAGCATGGCCATAGAATACTACTGTGTTATAATCCTCTTCAGGAACTGTTGTCATCGTGGTTATGGCAGTGAATATGTAGAGCCCATTGTCAAGGGAGGTGGATTGCCAGGGATGGACCTGCTCATTCATTGAGCACGAAAGGTACTTTGCCATCATATAAGAGGAGAAAAAAGGAATAGTACAGGAAAAAACTATAAAAGAGGGAAGCTTTATGAAAATTAGTAAAAAAGAAAATGAAATATTAAACCCGAAAAGTTTCTGGTATTAAAGAAGAGCAAGAGAAGAGAAGCACTCAGTTGGAAGAGACATGTAATAATCATCTAGTACAACTGCCTGACCACCTCAGGGGTGACCCTTTTCTTTTCATGGGAGATGTTTAAATTCTCTGTGCTTTGTTTTGTTTGGGTTTTTTTCATAGAGAACAATTAACTGGCTGACTGAAGTCCTTAAATCCTGCCATGTGGGTATTTTAGATTTATTATATTATTGGAGCTAAGGACAGACAAAACAAGCCAACAGCACTTATGAAAAACTTTCAAAATTGTGATGGAAAATGTTGCATGAATTACTGTCTTATTTAGGTTTTTGCTGAATTTATGGTGAATTAATAACAGTTGCATACAGGCAAGTACTCTAAGCATAGGGGCCGATATAAATTCGACTGTGCTTTAATGGCAAAGAGTGGTAGCAGTTTTCTGCCCTTCACTAAGCAAGGATACATAGCAGCAACCTCTTCTATTGACTCATTGATTCAGTGGGAGAAAATAGTTTTTGCATTGGATTTCCTTTATTAGACTCATATAAGGACTGCCAGAATACTGAAGCTACCAAATGAAGAACTAATCCCCACAACCAGTCTTTAAAATAATAAAGTAAGTAAAATACTTAAAAAACATTTGTAAGGTTTGGATGAAAATGGCTAATCTAAAATGCAAACTCAAACATTCCTAATACACAGTACACCTTGTTAAACATCATGCTGTGTGATTATAAAAAAAACAAGCCTGGAGTTCAGAAAGTTGTATGTTCAGATAGTATACTTGGGAATCATAAAAGACATCAAAATATATAGGAGGGGCATAGCTGGTATAATCAAGTCTTGAAGCTGTAGGGAATGAACCAGTGGCACTGTTTTTGGAATAAATGCAGGCGAACTGAGCTGTCACATTAAAGCTGACAGCCCTGTTACGCAGCTCTAATCTGCCGTGCAAAGATCTGGGTTAGGAGAGGATGGAAATCTACAGATGCAATATTCCAAGTCTGCCTTTCTGAGCTTGCAGATCAAAGTCAAAAACCATGCCTGATCAGAAACATCAAAAAATGTGGGCAATGTAGATAATTCCAATGATTTAACCCTCTTTCACGATTCTTTTCTTAAAAAAATGTCTTTAGATGCCAAGACATTTTCAATGCAATGACTGTGTTATCTCCCTTCAGATGCTGAGGTAACACAGTCAAAATAGCATTGATGATTCTTGCAGCTTGATGAGACAGACTTGCCTTGAATTGCTGCAAAGTTTAAGACTCTTTCATCCCCTGTTCTCAAAAGAATCACCACTTAAGAGATTTCCCAGCACTCTAACTGCACATCTTGATGGTAATGGGAAGTGGCAACACTTCCGAACTTGCAGGACCTTGGTCACCTTGGGTTTCATTTACTGCTGGTGCTTTTAATGGTCCNAAAAAAAAAAAAAAAAAAGGCTCACTCATGCTTTAATACAGTTGAAGTAAAAGGTTTGGCACACAGAATGGTATTTAATAGATGAGTATATTTCTGGGCTTTAAAACTGCTACAAATGGTCATATATTGATATTGTAGCAAAAGAAATAAGCAGTTTATTATACTGTAGCACGCTGCTGCTAATTTATAAGCTCTTTCTCTTAGGCTTCAGCATTTGCTAGAAGCACATATATGTTTCTGTCATGTCTTGGAAACAAATAACAAAACGTGTCCATAGGGAAAGTTACACCATAAAGTTGAATTTTAATAGAGCAGGAGAGGGCTGACAGCAAAAATAATAATTTCATCTGCGAAGTTGCAGGTCGGTGTATTGCAGCTGAGAATACTCTGGCAGTTGCATAGATATGAGCTCCCCTGTGTAACACTAACCCAGTCTCTGCCTGTCTCAGAGGGAGAAGGGGTAATTCCGTGAAGGTGAAATGAAATGTAATACAGACCTAGTAGCCATATGCTTAGTTTCTTATGAATATCTTTTTCTTATGAATATCTTCATTTTTCTTGACAGCCTGTGTCTGGCATTCTCAGTTTTTAACTCAGTAATTTTTCCTAGCACCATGTCCCACAGCTTCAGGGAAAGGAGCAGAGCTACTGCTCCCACTGGGCTGGGAGAGGGGGCACCAGCATCGGTCACTGCCCTGGGAATGGGGACAGGATTGACAGAGCTGTGGGAAGCTGAAGGCTGGCGCTGCTGTGGCATCTCTGGAGCAGGGACTGATGGCCCTGGGGAGCTGACACGGGGTGGGCAGTGTGGGGGGAGTCCCAGGAGTGCAGGCAGGGACAGTCTGGGCTGGTGGTACCATTGAGGTCCTCATGTACTGAGTAGGTCTATAAAATCCTCTCTTCTGACTCCATTTTCCCTCACAATTGTATGGCAAATATTTTCCTACCATTTCTGCCCAACGTAGTCTACTGAAGCAGACAAAAACATAGATACACACAATTTAAACCTGCACTTTCTGCAGACAATTGTCCGTCATCACAAGGTTGGTTCTGCCACTCACACAATATTAAAACCAAGTACAGAGAATCAAACCCAGCTAAACTGCCTAAAAACCTCTCTGTGCATTACTGTGTCAAGGAGGGACAGGCAGAGCTCTGTGGGATGGAGCAGAGCACAGAGAGCCCTGGTGTGGGCTGACCTGAGCTCAAGCATCCTTCCGCTGCAGCGTGGAGCCACTGTGCCGATTGAGTGGCGCAAGGAAAAACTGAGCAGCACTCCTGCAGATGCCAGCTGGATAAAACCCTAAGGCTCCCAGCTCCAGAATTAGCAGAGCCAGTTCATGTGAAGCCAGCTCGGGGTCGGGATCATGCAGAGCCAGCTGTGCACATGGTCAAAGATGCACATCAGAACCAAGTCCCAGAGATTTTTACAATATTAGTTTTACAAGAGAGAGACAAACAAATCAAAAGAGATCGTCAGTTTAAAGGAGAAAATGAAGAGACTTCAGACACTGTGATGCAGTTGCCCCACAGAAGCACAGAGCAAGCTGTGTTGTGTAGGCACTGTGCTATTTGGTTGGAAACTGTCAGCCCTCAGAGTTTGCCCTTCACAAATACTCAGTTCCTATCCTAAGACCCATGTAGATCCAAAGAGAAGGCAGATCAGAAATGCAAAATATAGTAAAAGGAGCCACCTGTATTATTCTTTTAAAGAAGAAATACAGGAAGACCCACAACATGGGGGTTGTGGTCATTCTAAACCTGAAAGCTCTCTCTTATCAGGCTTGAGCACTTCAAACCTATGGTTATGAGCTCCTTTCTTACCAAGACATGGGTTTTCCTACACATAGGCAGCTGCCAGAATCAGGAAGGAGGCAGTAGGTAACCTTTGCAAGAAATTGAGTGGAAAAAAAACCAAGTGTGAATTTGAAACATTAACTATTTTAATATTAACCACGAGTATTTTTCTGCTTCTCAAATTTGCTGCTTGGCAAGAGTGAAGCATCACAGAGTTTTACTGGTGAGATAGGTGGTTAATGAGGGCCCTGGTCCAACTTCTCTCATGCACCCTAAGTAGATAAAAGCCAGTTTCTATGGTGGTGAGAGAGACCCTACATCCTCCCTGTGAAAGCTACAGCACTGTTGAGACATCAGCCTAAACAGACACTTTGTTAGCTTGGGAGAATTCGTGAGTGATCCCCAACAGAGGCTACTGCCTTTGGCACTCCACTGGAGAGTGATATAATTTCACCCTATCACTCCTCTGAGGGATATTTTTAAAAACTGCTGTGGCTCCAAAGTAATGTAGGTGTTTCTGAAGATAATACATTTATGCAAAAGGATGCCAGCTTGAATCTGTGTGCATTTGTTTTGTAGTGGTATTTCAAGTGCTTGTCAAATGCATGCCAAAGAAGGTATTCAGAATGAGGGAAGAGTAAATGAAAAAACTTGGCAGCAGTAGCCTCAAATTGTGACACTTTTGCAGACATAAACTCTGTATTTTTTCAGCAAAATCAGTAAAATCATTGTAGTGATTATCCTTTAGTGAAAAACCTAACGCTACCCTCTTACATGCTTCAGTAAGGACTCACTGGAATTATGCTAAGAAAGTCTATTGTGATTGTCTTGCTGTTTCATTTCTCAAAGTGTTGTTGTCTTCTGGGTTCCCCATCTTCTCCTTTGATCCTAAAGTATGTCAGCAGTCTGTAGTCTTGGCAACTTCATAGCAGCCAGCTGGTAGGAAATCTCCCAAATACTGAGACTGAGAAGTCTAGCCTGATTCCTTCATATGCTGTCCCTTCACATCATTAAGATATGTATTCCTTAAACTATCTGTTTGGAAGTGCCCATTATATCAATGAAACAGATAATGTGCATTGCTTCTAAGAAGTCTTATTTATCTATGACATTGCTACTGTGATGACTGGAGGAAAGACAATGGAGGTTTAGAGTTAATATTAATTAGAAAGCTGATTAATGAATTTGGCACCTTTATCTGAAAGACGGGAATATATTTCTGTGTAGTTTTGCTGTGGAAAATGCAAGCACACCAGACATCTGAAATATCATGTTCTGGGGACAGCATTAACATGCTTTTTCTGTGGTGATCTTTTGTGGAGTTAAGACTACCTATGGTGGGTGAAGTTTTTCAGGATATGAGGAGGATGAAGTGAAAGGCATGGGCATAAAGAACAGCAAAAAGTATGAAAGTTTGCAAAATTATCTGCCACCCTGTGGCCTGTTATTCTGAGGTAAAGAGGCTGGCTAAGAGAGGAGCCTGGCCTCTCTGATGCATTATGACAGAGGAAAAAAGAGATATGTGTTCTGCTTATCTGCCATGAATCAACAAGGAAGAGGTCAGCAGGAATATGAAATGAATTTTTATGAGAATGTTGGACATCAAATATTGCTCGCTCTCTCTCGCCTGGATTATCACTCTAGCTCTTCTTTCCGTATTTATGCTTCTGACTTCTAGTGGAAACAATTAAGAAGAAACAACGAGCCTCTGCTGTCCTGACATAAAATGTGCAATAAAATCTAGCCTCTGGAAGAAAAGCTTATAATCCATCAGGGAGAAAATACATCCCCCTGATAATTGTTTAGCAATGGCAGAGCACTGAGGACCCTCTGAGGATATGAGGCATGAGATTATAGATCTAATAAAAATGTCTGTAAAACAGAGAGTAATTGAGATGTTTTAGAATACATTCAGCAACTATGAACAAACACAAAAGGACAAAAAGCTATCAGTCTGCTTGAAATAACAGAATCAGCAGCCTTGCAGTGTTTCCTTCAAGGACAATAGCGTGGGTTTGGGGGTTTTTTTCTGCACTATACCTTGGAGGAGTTTTCAGTTTTTAAAAGCACAATAGTGCCAGAGCAGGTTCTGTCAAACATGAATAATTGAATTTGAAGAGAAATGCAGAGATTCTGAAAACACAACTGAAGACTTTGGAAAACACTCAGAGAAAATGTGCAGGCTGGGTTTGCTGCTCCTGGTCTCATATCACTAAACTTGGCCTATCCCCACTGAGAACACTGAAGTTCTGCTGGTGCAAAATTTCAGCAAAGATAGCTGTGAATCAGGCCCAGTATTTGCAAGGGTCTTTTCTTAAGTGAGAGGATCAGTGGGTATCTTTGCAAACACTGGTGTAGACAGTATGATATCATTAATATCAGTGAAATTACTGAAGACTTCCATTAATCAATACTCTGAGATCAGCATCTGCTCTTCCCTTTTGCTCCAGTGACAAGTTGCCACTCTGTGATTGTGCTTATTGCATTAGGCACTAATGAACCTCAGTGCTTTCTCCAAGGGCACAGTGCAGATTACTGAAGCCTAATGACTTCTTAAGTTGTTTGTTCCTTGAAGAGCTCACCTATGGGGTCCTGCCCTCTGCCAGTAGCCTTGTCTTAACCTGCCAGCAATCTCAATAAATAGGTTTAAAAGGAGCCACAGGAACAGACAAGGTGCAAATTAAGGGATGGGGAGGCACATGAGAAACCAGGAAAAGACCCTTGAGTAGAAAGGAGACAACATGTGTCAGTAAAGCTTTGGAGGAAAGAGAGAGAATCACAGACAAACCATTACAACAGGCAGCAAATGGTAGAGAAAGAAGGGTACTAAAGAGGGAAAGGAAGGGTGGCTAGGGAAAGAATAGGGGATTTCTCACTCATCTTCTCTTGAAACGAAGTTTTCTTTTTCATGAAGTGTTTGTTAATCATAAAGGCACTGCTTTGTAATTTTTCAGTTGTACTAAATCTTCTGCTATGGAATGTATACAGCCTGCAGGCTGGAGCCAGGGAACAAGGCCATGAGGTCTCATGCATCTGAAGTGGAATACTAGCCATAATTTTTTCTTTCTCTGTGATTAAGCAGTGTTTGACTTTTAGCTTGGCTGACTTCGAAATGTCAAGAATAGCATCAAAGCTTTGGCCTGTTTCTAGTGTTCTCAAATCCCACACGCTCAAAAATGGAAAAGAATATACTTTTTTCCCCAGGGCTTTGCAGATAAAAGGATATTTCCAAAAACAATGCATACAGAATTAGAAAATCAGGCAACAGAACTTCCTTTTTAACCAAGCAGCTGCTATTAAAACTGAAGACTGTATGCACAGTGTGCCATTAGTGCCATTGCCTGAAAAGTGCATGTTTAAGAGCAGCTTTACACTCCACATGTACCCCCTTGAAAAGAAAGCCCCATGCGGACAATTCCTCGTACATATCTAAGTCTGCATTTCTTACTCTCCCACACTATGAGAACAAAACCTATTTATTTAAAGTTCAGTTTACTCCTGCTGGGTAGTCCTTATTTCACCAGGGCTGGATGATATCTGGTAAGTGGTTCAAGACACTTGAGATGCAGAAAACATCCTGTTGTGTCCAGAAAGAGGCCTGTGTGTTTGCCTGATTTGAACATCCATTGACTATTGATGACTCAGGATATCTTTAAGAACAGAAATCAATTCAGTATGCCAATAGAAGGCTAATTATCCAGTCCAGCCTTCCGAAGACGTACAGCGGTGTGTTTTCTAGGCTCAGTGGTTCATGAGAGTTTGAAGATAAAAATCACGTTACTTTCACTAACATCCTCTCTGCTTGCATTTATTCACTGATTCTGACCCAATTTAAGTGGCTGCTGCCTCCAAGTGATTGATGTTTAAAACAATGCTATGTTTCATCTGAAAACATATAGTCACAGCTTCCAAGCTATATGAAGCATTCACCTCCAACTCCAGTGTTTTGTGGATATACTGGCTCCAAAGCTAATTCAGGAATTTAAAGATACGGGTGAGAATTATTAGAAGAGTACAATTTCCAAGGTCGCTATTTTTAACCATATTCAGTTATTTCAGAAATGATCTGTTGAGACAGTTAGGTAGTCTCCTAAGCAGATAGACCAGCATCTATGTAAAGAAGAGAAAATTGAAGAGCAGCAGATAAATAGGAAAACTAAAGAGAAAGGGGGACACTATCTGTGAGCTCACAGTGCTCACAGAGTGAGGCAGCAGGTGGAACTGGGAAAGAGCTTCTGTATCACTGAACTCAACTCCCTGCAACCACGGTCATAGCATTGACATCAGGATCAGATGGATCCTCAGCGTAAGTTCTCCCTCACCTAAACCTCATACCTCAGAAAGCAATCTCTGAGGCTGTGTAACAGTTGCAAGACCATTAGTGCAAAAGGTAAAAAGCCTCAAAAATTACACCATGGTATCACTTTAAAGAGAACATAAGAGAGGCACAGCATTGCCATTAGTGAAATGCCCCTGGAGAATTTCTAGCAGCTGTACCCAGCACCATGCCCTATAGGAAATGAAAAGCTGCTCAGGCTCTGCCAATCTGACATGAAGGAAAAATTTAACCCTCAAATAAACACCAAAACTGACAATTAGTTTAGCCCTGGGAATGTGAGCAAGATATTGCAGCCAGCAACCTGAGAGATTTGTCAGACTGTAGTCCTGACCTAGCTCTTGTTGTGGCCAATCCTATTACGTGTCAGAGAAAGCGGATCACAGACCTTTCTCTGTGCCAATACCTGGTGGTGCAATTGCCAAATATCCCCTACAATTGAGGATATCAGGAATAAGGAGTTCAAATTTTGTGGCATATATGAGATAGCACTTTCCCCCATCTGTCCACTGCTTACCTGCTCCAGGTCAGACCTGAGAGTTGCTTCTGAAGCCTAGCAAGTGACTGGGAGGTTTGTGCATCAGCCCCCAAAACCTGACTCACTGACATGATCGATACAGTGACTATCATGTTGTCCCTACGCCTGATCCATCCCAGAGGGAGCTTACCCTCCCCTCTGTAGACCCACGGCCCTGAGGTCTTCAGTGTGTAAAACTGAAATAATAAACTTAATTTCTGTGTTCACTTGCACTATTATACCCTGACAGTTGAGGACTTAAATTCATCCAAGTAGCCCATCCTCATATTCACCCAAAAGCCAGTCTGAAGACCATCTATCTCAAAGGCTTCTCTCTTCTCCTACTGGCAATACCCCTCCTCCAACAGATCTAGCTCCAACTCTAGTCAAATTCTAGCCAGATAACCTTCAACAGTAGCTAAAAGGGCCAGAGTCCCTTTCCATTTCCCTAAATTTGAAAATACAAAAGTTTAAGACTCAAATACTTCAGCCCAATCTAGGCTACTTTCTGCTTCTCTAACTGGTGGCATTCAAACAAGGCCAAGAGAGATGAGGTCATTGGTCATAATTACAGATAAAGAGAAGTAGGATCAGTTCACAAACAATCCATTTTTCCAACTGCACCTGCAGTGAAATGCCAGCCCTATTCAATAGAGCCAATATTTTCACTTGTAAGGAATAGCTCAAGTAAGTCTATCTTAGAATTAAGTTGCAGACAGAACCAAAGTTGAATTATTACCCAAGTAACTGAACCACAGGAAAGGATAATGCTGTAGAACAGGATGGTTTAATTATAAGGACTCTATGAATTTATATTTTATTTCAAAAGTATTAGTATTGTAAAGACACAATTTCATTTAACTTTCTTTGTTCAGTTTTGAATAATTTCACCATCCTATCTCCATCTAACGTGCTTGTCATTAAATAAATGTACTTGGTCTCATTAGATTGTTTGTTTTACCAAATTCACCAAGAACATTTACTGAGTAGTCTTAATGTAGCCATAGGGGAGTCAGTACCACGTTATCCCATGGGGGAGCAGCATATAGTACCAGCAGGAATAGCACCAGCAGGAGCTTAATAGCATTTGCAAGTCTAATAAATCCCATAGCCCCAGCTGGAAGTAGCCCAGTTCCACCAGTTCTGAGTTTTAAAGAGACGTGTATGTTTGATTTGGGGAAGGGGAAGAAAGGGGTAATCGATCTTGGATGGACAAAAAAAGCTGATGCCACACTTCCTCAAGGACTTTTGTGACTGACTCTCCCTAGACAATGAGTTGTACTCAGTAGGACCACAGAAAGGAATCTACATTGAAAAGTCTGCTAGATATACTGCCTTGTCACTGAATGGAGATGAGAATCTTAGCAATACAACACGAAAATAGGACTGAATAAGAAAGGAGCAAGTTGTAGAGTGCAAGTGAAACTTTCCATCTTAATACACTCTGGAGGACTTGAATAAGTGCTTTCTAATTAGCTTGCATTTCACTTGACATATTTATGGCTGTCGCTGCACAAGTAGACCAATATACAGGGCTTTTTATTAAAGGGTCTCCAGAGAAAAGCATCCAAACCTGCCAGCAACCATGTTTCAAAGGTTTAACCTCTCTAACCTTTATGGTTCAGTTAAAGTTCTTCCTTCACACGTGCCAAATACATCATTCTGCCAAGTGAACTGTAAGCTTGACTTTGGCAATTACCTTCTCTATTTAACATGAAATTGCATTCCTTATTTGTGGTAAATTTTATATGATTTGCTCATAAAATTTGCCTAATTATATAAAGACATGGTAACAAAAATGCTAAACCTAACTATTGATTTACTGAAAGCAGATTTACTGCAGCAAGCAGACACTGTGTTCGTGACCAGAAGATCACTGTACATTGAGGCACAAGTGATCCACACAGCATTTAAGCCGAGCAGGCGTGCCCTGCTACAGCTTGGTTTTCTGAGCCGAGCTGTTCTGCACAGATCCCTTTGCTGCAGGGTAAACTTGGGTGCTTGCTTGTAACGGAGGAGCCTGCAAGCAGCTCCCACCTGGTACTGGCAATCACATCACCTGCATGTCCTTGCCTTTATCTGAAGCTGCAGCAACAAGTTCTTCTGTGAACATCCTTTCTATCTGACAGCACAAACGATGAATAGAGTTCTGCTTTAAGAAAATCCTGAAAGAGCAAGAATTAGCAAAAAATAAAAGGTGGTGTAACTTCTACATGGATGGGATCCGGAGGCCTGTCTGAAGCTGCACAACACAGCATTAGCAGCATCTGGAAGGACATAACATTGTCTATACCACCTGTCTTTATAACACTGATGCTAATAAATAGCAGTGCTTGTAAGAGTCTGAATGCCTTTCTTATTGGGATCTTAAAAATCCAGCACCTCCTGGTGCAAAGCAGTGTCCAAGTCTGTACTCTTCTTTATCTACAGGACTGGTGTCATTGCTCCCATAGGTTTTCTCTAATTAACAAGGTGCTTAATTAGACTGGAAAAGCTGTATCTTGCTTGAATTTCTTTTTCCTCATCAACTGGGAGAACCATCCAGTTTGACTTTCATGCTCCTAATTTTGGTGGCTTTTTTTTGCCCAGTATAGATGGTTGAGACTTCTAATACTACTCTAACAAACTCCCTCTTTTTTTCCCTCTTTTCTTAAGTTTTAGTGTCATTTGATTCTAGCAAAGGATTTTCAGGTCATCAACCTACATGTCACCGACCTCCTGGCCACTCAGCCCATCATTTTCCTGACAGACCCTTGCCTAACCATCCATGTACATCTTGGTTGGTCAAAAACTTCTTTAGCATTGACTAGCTACTAACTAAATGAGTCAGCTGCATGTTTTACCCTCAGAGTGAACAATTTTCAGCTAGTTTCTTTTCCTATTCTTCACTGAACTGGGATACAGTGATATCAAGATATTTGTATCTGGCACTAATTAACAAGTACCACCCATCAGAGCTGCTAAACATAATCGTGGTTTTATCCTACAGAGGGATTCAGTGATTTTGTTTTATGTAGGTGCTGTGCCTTCCTTCATGATTGTTCCTTCACTTTCCCCTTTGGAAGAGCATCATCTTTTTTATCATTTGCTTTCAGCCAGAGCTTCCCTAAGGGAATCCCTCAGCTATTTCCTCAGATGTCTCCCTTGGGTGTATAAAGCACAGTGAAGCATGATGTAGCAGTGCTGACTTGGAATCTGCTGAACAGAGCTCAGCTCCCTTCCTGAAGGTGCTCACTCACTTGGCTCTGCTGAGAAACCACAAACATTAAATCCCAGGCAAAATCACAGCGATGCCACTACCTTGTTTCCAACACCTAAAGTGCGCCTCGTGTATTTTCTTCCCCAGGACTCCTAGCCTTTCTTTTGCTTGCATGTCCATTTTGAGCAACTGTGTATGAAAGCATGCTTTGAGTATTGTCACTATGCTAACTATTCTCAAATATTCTGTTTATATACATCGGACACCTCTTTCTCCCAACTGAAATCCTACTCTTTTCTTGGTTTGTGTGGTGTGTTTTTTTTCTCTGTATCTCTTCATGGACTGTCCACATTAAATCTTACCCAAAGTGGAATATGCCCTTTTTCTCTTGTGTGCGTCATGATGAACATCCTGAGTCACCTGACAAGGAAATTAAGAAAGTGCATTAACTTTGCTTCAACTGCTTATGTTCAAGCAAAGGGGAAATGAAAATGCTTGCAAAGTATAGCTGTAGTGGTTTGACCTGGCTAAAAGGGCTAGTATCCATCAAAGTCACTCTATCAGTCCCCTCCTCATTTGCACAGGGGAGAGAAAATACAAGAAAAGGCTCATGAGTTGAGATAACAATGGGGAGAGATCAGTCACTGACTGCTGTCACAGAGAAAACATACTCCATTTAGGGAAATTAGCTGAATTTATTACCAATCAAAATCAGAGTAGGATAATGAGATGTAAAATAAACCTTAAAAACAGCTTTCCTCCACCTGTCCCTCCTTTCCAGGCTAAAATTTATTCCTGATTCTCTACCTCCTCCTGCTCATTGGAGCAAGGAGACGGGGAACGGAGGTTACGGTCAGTCCATCACATGTTGTTTCTGCCACTGCTTCCTCCGCAGGGAGAGGAGTCCTTCTCCAGCATCCTCCACAAACATCTCCAGCGGGCTACAGCTCTTCATGAACTGCTCCAGCATGGGTCCCTTTCATGGGTTCAAGCTTTCAGGAACAGGCTGTTCCAGTGTGGGTCTCCCACAGGGTCACAAGTCCTACCAGGAAACCGGCTCCAGTATGGGCTGCTCTCCCTGTGGGTCTGTCCCTGCCAGGAGCCCGTTCCAGCACGTGTTTCCCACAGGGTCACAACATTCTTTTGGGCATCCACCTGTCCCAGCATGAGTCTCCTCCATGAGCTGCAGGTGGATCTCTGCTCCCCCATGAATCTCCATCAGCTGCAGAAGGACAGCCTGCTCACCATAGTCTGCACCACAGGCTGCAGGGGAATCCCAGCGCTGGTGCTTGGAGCACCTCCTCCTGCTCCTTCCTCACTGACACTGGTAACTGCAGAGGCTTTTCTCCCACTCCTCCTCTCCTCTCTTCTCTGCTTGCAATTACTTCTGTGCAATAACTTTTTTTTACTTCTTAAATATGTTATCGCAGAGGCATTACTTCCATCACTGATTGGTTTGGCCTTGGATAGAAGTGGGTCCATCTTGGAGCCTGCTGGCATTGGCTCTGTTGGATATGGGGGAAGTTTCTTGCAGCTTCTCTCTGATGTCACCCCTATAGGTTCTCAGGTCATAGTGCGGCCTGAGGGGAGGGGGGATGTCACTAAAGTCAGCTTCTCTGAGCCTCTACACTCCCCTGCTACCAGAGCACTTGCCACACAAATGCATACAATAACCAAACAAAACACACACACAAAATATAAAAACTAAAAGATAGCTTTGTTCAGTGGTGACTCAATAAAAAAGAAATTATAGTAGATGTATGATACCTAGATAAGATAAATAATCCTTAGCCTGTGGAAGAAAATCAATGTAATCAAAACGAACATGCTCAGAATCCATATGTAATTAATACACCATTATTTGTAAGGGTAAATATTTTTCACTTAAACAAGAAGCTTCAGCCTTTCATTGCAAGAACTGGGCAAAATCCAAATTGCTTATTGACAAGCTGCAGTAACTATGTACAAACAAGTGATGAAAGATTTTTAGCTTGTCATTCATGATATATCCCAAAAACATATAAATGAATCATTCTCAAGTAAGCCCTGTGCTGACTAAAGCAAAAAGGGGAATCAAGCCTCAATTTCTGCAAAATAATTTTTAGGACGTGCCTAGAACTTTTATCTTTGGCAGTGGTTTAGTGCTTAATACTAGTCCAGGAGGTCTCAGAGATTAAGGGTTGCTTCCTTGCGAAAAGGGATAATTAGAGAAGCATGAATATTAGGTTTTTTAGGAGGGAGAAGAGAAGAAATGGATTTTAGGAAAGATCATTTGTTTTTTCAGATTGAAACAAGGATTGAAAAATTTTAACAAACTTAGGATCTTGGTAGCTAAAATTAAACATGCCTGTTGGTATAGAGTTTGGGAAATAACCCTGCGATTGAGGTTTAAACTCATTAATAGTTCTGGAGAAATTGGGCGGGTGAAACTGATATGAGACACGCAAGCAGAGAGAGAAGCTGTGTGAGCACAGGGCAGCTGCGGGGCCCAGCTGCTGGTGGTGATGTCTCCATATGTGAGGGAATTTCTGGCTGAGGGGATTATGCTGCTGCTGCTGTTCTCTGGCTGTGCAACAACATGACCAAGGAAAGGAAGTACTCTTTGTATGGATGTGGCTACACCATTTTATGCTACCTAAATCTTGCGTGACCGTGTGACTGCATGCAATAGCTAGTATCTCCCCTTTAGTTTTCCCTTTCCTGTCAAAACACCAGGCTGCAGCTATCAAATATCCCCTGGGTTGATACAGAAGGACCTCTAGTAATAACTTGACCAAATAGTCTACTTTTTTTCTTCTTTAAAGTGTAGACCACAGGGATTTGGTCATGCTATTGCCTATATAAGTCTGAGTGATTGTGTACATACATACACACTTACATACATGCTTCTTTACATTTTGATAAGGCTGTGACTACTGTCATAAGGATGAACCAGAGACATGTGAGTGCATTAAAGACAGCATCTTAATAAATTCTAGCCTTCTAGTCCTCCACTTTGCTGATTATGGTCTTCTAAATTGCACATTTGTGGTGAATTGCCTTAAGAGTACTGGAGTTTGGGTAAACGAGCAGGGGAAGAAAAGGAAAAAAAAAAAGAGCAATGTTCCATTAAAGCTGTTATCTCAAGTCTTAGAGTAATTTTATTTTTTTGTAAAATGCTTTATTATAACTCAGAAGCAATTATCTACCTAGGTTACAGTAATTATGTTGATTGTCACTAACCATGCAACACAGAATTGTGTTTATTAATGAAGTGCAATTCTGTAAATAACACAGGCACAGCTCATGAATACTGTATACTTAATTGGGGTCTCAGCTTGAAATATCCCCCAGTTGACAGTGAAAGATAGACAACATTATCCTAGATGTAACCCTGCTGAAGTTATACACCACAAATATCTTACTCTTCCGTGCGTTTAAGGGAATTGGAAATAGTATCCTGAAAATGATCTAAAGAATATGCAAGCCTTTCATGCTTTCAAACCTATGTCATTGATTCTCATAATGGCCTTGGACTCCAAATAACTTTCACTGTATGCTCTAAAGCATTTCCAGCCTGAGTACTGTTATTAAAATCCCGACAATTTCTTAAAGAAACTCATTTGCTATTCTGCTTATTATGTTAGATAGCTTAGGACATAAACACTTGCATGCCCGGGTAAAGGAGAAAATTGGAAAAGCTAGCACCATCCTGCAGCACAGAGTTTAAATTAAACAATATATATGGATAGTGTGCCTCAAAGACCTCTATTACCTCCTCAGTGGGGTCAAACAAGTACAGACACTGTGGAGAGTTTACAGTAACAAGAAACCAAATGTATTTCCAAAAAGTAAGGCAATAAAAGCATCTTTTATTAGCTATCTACAAATAATGTAAATTCCTATATATGACCCAGTAGAGAGGGATTTTCTGCCAAGATCATAGAGTCAAAGAATAAATCAAGCTAGAAGGGCCCTCTGGAGGTCACTTTGTCCATCTGCCTGCTCCAGGAAGGCATGGCTAGAACAGATTGTTCAGAATCCCATCAAGAGTTAGTTGAACATCTCCAAGGAAGGAGAGTCTGTAATCTCTGAGGATCCCTTTTCCAGCACCTGACCACCTTGACCCCCAGCCTCAGAATCAAGCTTTTCAACGCCTCTGAGTGACCACGGCCTTTCGGTGTTACAGTGATGGTTTGAAAGTCATCTTACACGCAGTGGTCTCTACAAAACCAGAGAAGTCTCCAGTGATGCAGTGGGTAGAGGTGGCTTGCTCCCGCATCACCTCTCTCAGCAGTGCTCCGATGCTGCTGTAGCAGTTTGAGGCTCCAGGGAACTGCTGTAGTTTAGGTTAATGAGAGACTGCTCCTGGGGGAGGCAAGAGCAGAACCACCACTGTTCACACATGGATGTTTCTGCTAACAAATTTAAGAATATAAAAATGAAGCCAGGTATTTGTAGTGGAGATTTTAAAAAAGAAAACTTCACTTTGCAACCTTCTTTATAGCATTAAAAATATCTCTCTTAGTTTTGGAACTAGCTTAATATTTACATTTGTGCAGTGCCTCAATGTCAAAATACAAACGCAGGGTTTAGAAATACAATACATAAAATATGAATATCTAAATACATTTAATATTTATATGGTACTTTTAATTGTCTAGATTTGCAGCTTGACTCTTTCGCCTTCATACATACAAACAAGTCAAACCTTAATAAAAGGAACCAAAGTCCTACCCAATCGCTTCTGCTAAGGATGTGAGTTCATGGGCACTCATTTCTATGTGGGTATCACGAAAATCTCGATAGCTATCATGGTCCTTTCTCTTCTGGTATACATTTCACCAGAAACATGCAGACACTGATCGTGCAGGGACTGAGGCCCTGTAGAAGGGCTTCTAGAGACTTCACTGTGCCTACAGCAAACCTGTTGACTCAAAAATTGCCTTTCACCAGCTGATAATAGCCAATCTTTGTATGGCTTCACATAGTAGCCCTTTTCCTCTTGAGCCCGGGTGCTGACAAGAAAATTCACTGGTTCTGAAGAACAGCTCAGCTTCTAGCACAAGGATTTGAACATGGTTCTCTCTCCTGGTTACTCCTGAGGCTGAATGATGTAGCATTCCAGTCCAAACCCTCCTCTTCACAAGAGCACCTGTGTTATGGCTAATATCTGGATAATGGGAGTGGTACAAACACCTTATGCTTTCTCTGTATGTCAAGACACTGCTTTCATCCCTAAAGATGGTTTGTTTCCAGCATAGATCCATCAGGCCACACTTCAGGGGGTGAAAGTGGACTGTGGCAGGCCTTGATATCATCACTGTTGAGCAACAGCATGAACTCTAGTGGAAGCTGAGCATTGAGCAGCCACTGACCCAGGCATTTGGCTTGTTCCCTATTCAGCATGCACACAAACCTTAGCAGCAAGCTGAAGAGTGCTCTCCCAGCCTACCAGCATTCTCAGCCACAGTGAGTATTTCTTGGCTTCTATCCACCAAGAAAGTTCTCTGGTTGAGAATACATCAACTCTGGATGGAGCAATAACATTCTGCAGGTTATTCACAAAAATAAGCCGGGCAGTTCATCCCACTTGCCTTGCAGTCTCCATGGGGTGAGATTTAAACAAGTTCAGCAATATTTATTACTGGTCACTTGTTTAATTTCTTGGGGGAAAGTGGTAAAAATCCCCCAACTCTTGCTGAGATTCCACACATTTCTTCCTCGGTCCAAGATAGTTTAAGAAACCAGCTATTTACTCCAGGCTAATCTGGTTCTCTAGAACCCGAGCTACTGTTCTCACAGAGTTTTCCAGGAGGAGATAAAACACTGATGAAGAAGAGTTAAAGAAAAACCACAGTCTTAAACCCAGCATAGTGGGGTTTTGAGTGTACAAGTTGCAATATTGAGAGAAAGGAGCATCAACTTCTGCACTGGAAGGTGCCATCTCCTGGTGACCACCTGCCAGGTATATGCAGGACTTCCTACCTCATCTGTGATCTCTATTTCAACCCTTTGCAGGGGAAAAAAAAAAAAAAAAACAAAACAAGAAAGAAAGAGAATGAGAGAGGCTACAACAACCACAGAATAAGGTCATTCCACTGAAATCCACCCTGGCAGAAACCCATCTGAGAGACCTTCCAAAACTCTCCCTACTTCCACACTTGGCTCCAGGCAGACCCTTCTCCACTGTGTACCCCACATAGTCACTTTTCTGCCCAGGTGGCTTTTATAGTGGGATGTCCCACTGCAGCTGCTCCCTTTGATACCTTCCTTTCCTGCCACTGGAAGCTCGTGCGGCCCCAGTAGAGAGCAGGTTATGCAGGCTTCCACTTAGAAACACAACGAGCCCTTTTCATCCCACCATTCCTGCAGGATAACGTTCCTCCATTATCCTCTGTTTTTTGGCACAAGTGAACATGTGGTCCTTTTCTGTAAGCAATATTTTCCAGAAAATTAGAGCAACTTCTCTTGCACTGATCTAGTGGCCAAAGGGGACAGCTGAAATGTGACATGGCAACATCCCCTGGTGAAAAGAAGTGCCTACAGGCACTAAACTTAGAGCTGCATTTTAGTTGACTGAGTTATCAGATTGTGTTTAACAGCAACAGTGATACTTGTGGTAGACAGGAGGTTTTGGAGCAGATACTGTTGTAGCAGAACAGTTTGCATTTGATACTGTGTGAATGAATATGAAGTTTAAATTCAGTTCTTCACCAATTAAAAGAGTGGATCAAGACTAAAAGCCATTACTATTAAGACCCCTGTCTCACAGGCTGTCTTTGGAAATGTTCCAGCAAGAGGCTCAGTATTCACTCCATGCAGTATGACTGGTCTGCAATGTTAGCCACCCAATATTTCATTAATGACTTTTCCTTCTCCAGTCTCTTCCTCTTCTCTTCCTATTTCACAGAATCATAGAATAGTTTGGTTTGGGAGGACTTTTAAAGGTCATCTAGTCAAAGCTCCCTGCAACGAGCAGGGACAGCTTCAACTAGATCGGGCCGCTGATATTTGGTAAATATAAATTAAATACCTCCACTCGTATTTATCACAGCTTTGACCCTTTTTAAAGAGGAGGTCACCATGAGGTTCTTAAATATAACAATCTGGCATTTTGTTTAAGATTAATATAGTTATTTCTGTGAACTGTTCTCTGTGGGACTTCTGTGCTGCTAAGGAGGCCCTGTATGTCAAATGTTCTACTTGTAACACAGCCCACATGCATCACAAACAGAACCAACTTACTGAGATCTAACCAATAATTAAATATTTAGTAGCACAAAGTTAAATTTGCCTAAATAGTATTTTGTACCTTTCCAGAAAGATAAAGCAAAATTCAGACTTTCAGAAAAATCAGGAAATCAAGAAGTAAATGTGAAGCCCTAAGTCTGATAACTCATCCAGACTCCTCTTTCAACATAGGAGGAACAGAAGGAACACTAGAAAAATACAGGGACGCCAGTTTTTTATATAGTTACATAAATAAATTACATTAGCTGCCTTCAAACAGCAAAATGCTGTCATAAAACCAGTATTATATTGGTTGGTTTGATAAAAATCATTAATTTCAAGTAAAGTTTCAATGGAAGTATTCCTTGCCCAGTATCAGCTGGGTAAATACTACTAAGTTTTGCTCTCTGTTGACCACAAACTTGATTTTACCTCTTGAATTGCGAATTTGCCCAGTTGAGCCCCAGCTTGCACTAACCAGCAAACTAGCTATGAAGCTTCCTTCCCTCAAAGCCATAGGCTGCCATAAGAGATCCTGCCAAGCTCACATTATCTGCCTGTGTAATTACAGCTTTTTAGTTCAGTGGGGTGTGATTAGCTCAAGCTGTAACTCATTTAGTGCACTATAATTACAGTGCACTCAGCTTCACAGTTGGTTTTGACCTAGAAAGGGTGTGTTCCTGGGGTTATTTTAACAATCTGTTGGCAGTGCTCATAGGCACTACCAAGCCTCGCAAGGAAAACATCTGAAATTCGACAGGCACTTGACAGTCTTGTTAGTGGCTGCCAGTGTTAAATGTGTCTGGATATTTCTGAGCGTTCTGCATGTTGGTCTCATTCACGTGTCTTTACCTAACATTCCAAGATTATTACATCTTTTGGCAACAAGTGCCTAGTGGGGAAAAAAAAAAGTTTGTTTATTTATTAACTATGAGATTGTTAATTTCTGAATAGAATAATCAAAAATATAAATGTGCAGTAAGTACTGGAGTTTAAAAAGGCAGTAAAAATTACAAGCTGTGCACAGGAGAAGTCTCATTTTATGATGAGGAATTATATCTTAGTGCAATTAGGGCAGCAGATGCTTAATGCCTGGCCTGAAAGAAAACCAAATACAGTTTCCACTAAAATCTTTTATGACAATTTACCATTACAGATGTGTATAAAAGAGCAATAGTATAACCACCTTCAAAAGATCGTCCTCCATTTTTTGCATTTCTTTTTTGCATTTTATTTGAATTAATGTTGCTAGGTATCATTGCATCAATTTAACCACACCCTAGTGGAAAAGCTGCCAATTCATTTCCATTATGGTGGTCGCCTGGTGACACAAAATCTTACCTGCCGGTCACATCAAATGTTCTCTCCTTTTTTCTGTCTTCCTGAAAATCTCTCTCCTCTGTCTTGCTTTCAACAGGTGTTGCTTTCACCAGTTATTTCTGGACCTATGAATGCTGATAAACTACTTCTGCAAGACCAGAATTTCTTTTCACCTGTTAAGAAACCAGAATTGATCACATGAACTATAGAGTAAAGCCAAAACTAAACTGGACATTTCTTTGATCAGTAGGGAAGGAGAATTTTCCATTCAAGAAAAGTATGGGGGATAGGCCAGTGTTTTTAAATCACACATAATTAATCACAATGGCCTGCAATATTGTGACAGTTTTGTATGACCATCTCTTGGTATTTTATACCTTCAGGTGGCAGAAAGGGGTGCAGAAAAGCAGCACTGGTATAAATGTGACTGAGAATAGCCTGTAGCATAATAGATAGGTTACGCTATTGTTGCAGAAAACAAACTTTTCAGCTTTGATTCTACGAAAAATACCCCTGCTCTGCAAGAAATTATGTTCCCATCAGGGAAGCATAGTGGAAGAGCTCAGAAGCATGTCTGCTTGCAAGGAAAAGTGGCTGCCAAAGATGTAACAGGCGGATTTTTCTCAACAGCAGGGTAACTTCACTCTTTCGTGTGCAAAACTGAGCTCTCTGAATCGCTCTGAAGTTCCGCTGTCACTTATGCCTCGCTGATCTGGTCTTTTAACCCAAAGGCCTCCGAGGCACCCCCAGCCAAAGCATGAAGAAACATCTCTCCCCTCTGAATGATGGTGTCCCAGCAGATTAGCAGAGCACTGCTTGTGGCAGGCGATATCTGTGTGAACAATGGATTACAAAGCCAAGTCACTGTGCTTTCTTACACAGAGAAATTGAAAGAAAACTATCAGTCAGGCCTGCTGAGGGAATCTGAAAGAGATGAAATCCAAGGACCTTCAAGAACTCCTTTTCTTTAGGCTCTGCATGCCAGTGGCTAAATGATGCTGGTTAAAAGCAAGAGGAAGATCATGTAATCCTTCTAAAGTGACATTATTACAGATGGCGACTGTGGGAAAGGGATTCATTTACCATCCATTATAAATGCAGTGGCTACTCTGTACACATCACAAGTCTTTTTATACCTGTCCCAAAGGGTTGTGTAATTCTAACAAAAGCTTCTGCTGCTCTAGCCCAGGATAGTTGGCATTTGAGGAAGTTTTCCCAAGGTCTCTTCTGGTTAAATGTGCATTTTATCAAAAGCCCAAGTCTGCTACTGTTTGCCATGCTGAGAAATGTTGTGGGAAGTCAGGACAAAGGAAAATTTGGCAATGGAAATTTTATAGTTTGACAGACTTGACTCAAAGTAAAAATATATTAGGCCTTTCTTTTTGTTGTCTCCGCATTTTTCTCCTGTCACTTTTCTAAGACATTATTTCACAAATTCAGCTTCTACAACCAGAAAACTGGTTATAAAAGCAGTTACTTCTTCATGGAATATTGCCCAGATGATTTTATTACTAGAGGTCCTGCTAAAACAAATAAATAAATGTGCAGAGATGGAGTATTTTCTTCCAAGCAGAGGACAGAACATATGTCATTATTAAATGCCAGTTATTAAAATAACAATGAGCACTAATACAGATGGATTCACCAATCAGGTGGTATTTCAATGACTTTATTAACACTTTTTTTATTATTATTATTTTCATAGGGGTATTTTAACTGTTCCAGATATCAAGTAAAAAAAAAAAAAATCAATCATGTGTATTAGAATTCCATAGATGTATTCTTCAAAGAAAACTAATTTAAATAGGAGTTTTACCTTTGTACAAGTGGGTGCACTGGACTCAGCACAAGTTTTGCAAGAGTGAAATCAGCTTCTCAAATGTTTAGGACATGTCTAGTGAAGTGGTTTCTGCAATTCAGTTGCTGGGGCAGCAGAGTAGGATGTGTGCAACTTGATTCAAGTCTCTGTCTTGGTGCTCCCACACAGAATCACAGAATCGTCAAGGTTGGAAAATACCTTTAATATCATTAAGTCGAACCATCCACCCCACACTGCCACTGTAACCACTAAACCACTAAATCATCACCCAGTGCCAGATCCAGACGCCTCTTAAACACCTCCGGGGATCGTGACTCCAGCACCTCCCTGGGCAGCCTACTCCAACGCTTGCCCACCCTAACAGTACAAATTTTTTTTTATTATCTATCATAATATCGACAGCGAACAAGATAAGAAAAAAGAAAAGATAATACAGTCTGCCTGTTAAAGCTGGGCCAGCATACAGCAAAGATTTCCAAGGCAGGGAAACCAGAGAGCAAGAGGCAACACGAACCTGCAGCCCAGTGAAAAGAGAACTTGATTTGATTTGGAACAAGGGTGGGAACTCATTTCCCACCCTGCCTTTCTCTCCTCATTAAGCTGTGTGCAAGCTCTTCCTTGTCCCAAAAATGTCAACTTTCCTTCTCTGCTGTGCCTCTCTAAAGGCACAGAGTGAGTGGGGAGGGAGGGCACCCAGAAGTCAGACTTGGTACCTAAGAGAAAAAGGGAGTCCATCCTAGCATTAGGAAAGAGCTGAATTGAGGAACATCCCCTGCAGTATGCTTTCTTCGTGGCTGTGTTTCCCTCAGCCCATCTTATCAGCAGACGGGCTTGTTTTCATTCCATTTCTGATTCGCCACACAGAGAGAAGTGTGTGTAACTTCCACGTATGGATTCAAGGATCTGGCTCCAGCAATAAAGTTTTGTGGATCCAAATCAGTAAGAAGTAGCACGTCAAAGAGGAGATACTCTTTAGTTACTGGGGTATCGGGGGCCATTTTCATGCCCTTTGGTCATCTGCCAAAAGTAACACTGCATCAAGGCCCTCAACATAAAGCAACTACTGACAGTCACTCTTGCTCACCTGAGAGCAGTCATCTCAGACCTTCCTGGTCTGTTCTATTTCCCACATTTCTTTTCCTTTATATGAATATATCCATATTGCATTTATAAGCGAGGCAACAGCTCAGCACATCTGCTGTCATGCTTATTCCTTTTTCTTTGTGTTATGATCCGATTGTTATTAAGGTTCCTTAGAAATTCCTCTGCCCAAATTAAGGTGCAAACGAGACCATATGCCAAGGACAATAATACGGGTTTTATTGATGGTAGATATGAGAGAGAGAGAGACAGAGAGGGGGAGAGAGAAAGTAGAAAATAGGTGAGGGGGGACAGAAAGAAAGTGACAAGAACAGAATAAAGAAAATATCACCACTCCATGGATCCCAACAATGTTCTGTTGTTCCTCTCCAGCAGGGCTTCTTGGTGGTGAAGGTCCCCCCAGAAAGCATAGAATCCGGTGGGTTTATATGCTCAGGCTGGGCAGGCATGTCCGGGCATGTCCCCCTGGGGGAGGGGGCAGCCTCTTACAGCAGTCTCTGGGGCTGTTGCATCACTGCAGTCCTGTGGGGCAAAGCCTCTCACGTGGATGTCCTGTGGGGCTGGGGGTTCCAGAGCTGGGCCAGTTTGTGTAATGGGAGGATGGGTGTTTATTGCCTCTCACCAGAGGTTACACCATGCACCCAAAAACCTCCTCCTCCCACCTCGGTTGGGGGGAGTCTGTGTAAACCTGGCTTCTGTGAGCTGTGCTCTCCCCCCCACCCCAAATTCAGCCGGGATTGCAGCTGGAGGCTTTGGCCTATTGTGGATGCATGCTTTCCCTCAGCCTGAGCTGACTGAACAATGGGTTTCCTTTTATCTAATCAACAGTTCAATTTACAATCCAAAGTTACCAAATCGACCCCATGAGTCTTCAAGGAGGTTTCCGTGGCTGTAGCTTCTTTTATATCAATGTTTGAGGCGTAAACTATTTTCAGTCTCTGACACTTTGTCACTCTTCTGAAATACATTCCAGCTCCTTACTGGGCTTGAACTGACTGGAATAATGAGGAGACTTATTCAACATCTTGGCTGTTCTCTGCCTCGTGTTTCGCTTCTTAAGGAGTGGAAAGGGTCAAATTACCAGCATAAATTCACTCCAGCAGCTGCTCTGACTATCCAGACTTTCAACCAGTGCTACTTTACTTGGACCAATTACATTCTTCTAATTTGCTTTTCCTTGCCAGTGTCAGTGTCTCAGTGCCTGACAGCTTCTTAGAGTTTCCAGTGATATATCCCTATTCAGCAGTTCTGACCCAAAGGTGCCCTCCCCTTTAGAGAACTCAAACATCTTCATTACATGACCAGAATCATTCTCTGGCTTCCTTCACTGTGGAATGTAGTCCCGTCTCTTTCCCCATCGCACAGAGGAGAGAGCGTGCCCCAAGGGACACGCTTCTCTTGGTCTGCTTTGGGGAAATGCAGGTTCCTATTTGCTGGCTGCAGGGCTCAAGAAATTAACTTGGAAGTACAATGAGAGCATTGGAGGTGATAAGTCTCCCCCCCCGCCCCCCCGCAACTGAGAATCACAAATGTAAGGCAAAGAAAAGAATGAAAAGTACAGGTCCTTTTGTTAGACTACAATTTGAAGTGTCTTCTAATTTGACCCTCACTCTCTAAATCCTTGATCTGTCTATGGAAACACAAAAAAAAAATCAGAAAGGGTTAAAAGTTACTGAGAGAGACATTTTTGTAGATCATAATTAATTTTTTCATTGATTTTCTGTACTTACATTACACTTCCTTGTGCATCTCAGCTTTAGTCATGTGTCTGTAAGTTGAAATGAACATACATTGCTCCTTATCGCAGTCAGGAGGGTAGCAGCTATCCATCAGTGCCACATTTATTTATTGGTCTGGTTCTTACCCACCCAAACTTGTGCCCTACGGAGGTATCCTTTTGAAAGATGTGGCCTTTCTTTACTGACTACTTCTTGCAGACAATTGCTAGTTTAGAAATAATTGTTCTTTTCAGTGATGCACGCCTCTTGCTTACTTTTCTAAGGTATTACCCTTTTGGTACTCCTTGGAAACCTATGGAGATACATAAGGAAATTTGCATATACAGATTTGAAAAGAGACCAAGGGGACCTCTCTGTTTAGAGAGCAGCATAACCACATCATCCAGTGGATTATGTTGATTTAAACTGGTTTCTGTGGTGTTAGGCCCACAATAGATGCTATAATCGATGCTAGACATTTAGTGCCAAGTAGAAATACACAGTCATAATAAAAACAAATGAATAAGCACTTTTTAAAATAAAAACAACAACAAGAACAAGATCAACAACAACAACAAAAAAGAAAAGCATTTTCACATAGTTCTACAATCTGAAATGAGATTTTGATTACAGGATGATGGGCTAGACAGGGATGACTAGCGTTATTAAAAACATACAGCTTCCTTCACTTGAATAATTTGGTATTGGTTTCCAGTGAAGGAGAAAATATTAGTAGAAGATGATGCTGCAAAAGCATAACAAACCCGAACGTGTCATTTTTTAAAGTCTAGAAAGGTCATTCAGGGATCTGCTGAGAATACTACATTGCTCTTTATTGAACTGGATAACACACGCAAGTTCTAGTCCCATCTGTACTGGACATCCACAGATTAATACAGGACTGCAATATTACAGTTGTTATTGTAAAGCCTTTCCAAAGATAGAAGACCTTCAGAGTCATTAGTGAATGAGACCATACAGTATTCCACTGAAACAAGCTTTGTAAAGATGAAACACAGGAGCAGCAGTGAAAAGGACTCACAGAGTTCCCGCTTGCTTTGAGAGGTGTGGTGGAGCTGTGTGTCCATTTGTGGTTTCTCACAGAGGCTTTTATCAACAGCAAGCAAAATATAATGGCTGCAGAAGAAGGTGCTGTACACAACAGGAATGGGAAAGCTCACTCCATTTGGGGCTGTATGGAGAGCTCTGTCCATCCCTGTTTTTCTCAATCCCAGGCAATGTTGTGCTCCTTAAGTCCTGAAGGACGCATTTGTAGCCTAAGAGTTGGGCCTGGCAAAAGGAATAAAGTCTCACTCCTGATGCCCAGAAGCAGTGCAGAAAAACAATCCTACACAAAAGTTAACCATATAAATAGTATGTTTTTGGCAAGTCAGTAGCAAAACTAGAAACAGGATCTCATTTTTCTTCTACATAGGCACAATTAATTTAGATGTTCACTACAAAGGAAATATATATTTGAGAATGCCAAGGCTTTGTTCAGTACTGCTCTGTCTCCGGTGGAGTCAATGCATGGGCAGCAAGGATGAAACTTCTCTTGATCTAACTCACGGTGCAAGACAGTGCCTAATCAGACAGCTATTTGCTAAGGAGTCCATTTTCCCTTCTCTCTTTGTTCGTCTTCTTTTATTCACCTCTTCCATTTCTGCAGTTAATCCTGTTCAGTCTTTCTGCAGGAGCTCTACAGAGGAAAAATAATGAAGTTACCAGTATCCTGTTAAACTTCCTTCCTTTATTAATTGTGCCAGGAACACTCAGAAGTGAAGGCAAAATTTTGATGATTTTGTTAGTGACTGAACATTACCAGCTCCTCTAACTTGTCAGCAGTATAAAAGAAATCACAGGCATAACAGTGCTTCAACAATCAGTGTAGGAAGCTGGAGCACAAACTCTTCTAGAAAGAATAGTTGTATGAGATACGTATGTGGTAAAGTCTCGTAGATGTGTAAGAAATCGCTGTTTCTGGTTTTAAAGCTGGTCTGTAAAGCTTCATGACAGCTCTTGTCATCTTCATGTTTAGTTTGTTTATCCATCATAAAATATGATGGATAAACATACTTTAAATTACTTTCCTTTTCTCTTCCCTCTGCCCCCTCAGTATCCAAATGTTTCAAGCAATATCTTTGCAGGTTTATTTTATTGCTACTCCCTCTTCTCTTTCTTGTCTCCTCTACTTCCTAATTTCCATTACTGGTTAGTTATTGTGAATCTTGTTTCCATTTTATTTGTAAATAGATTGTTGGTCTTTCATGCTGTCACAATGTGGTTTCTTTTCCTTAGGAGAAACTCATTTTTCTTGCATCCCAGACTCTTTTCTCAGCGTACATGAAACAGTCAAATCCCTTATCCAGTTTTATACAAGTTCTAACATTTGTCCTCTTCCAACAACTCCCTCCTCCAGTCTTCTCTCTAGGCACCTTGCCCCTTTTCACCACTCTACTCCACCTCCCCATCACTCCCTGCTGTACTCCAGTTCTTGCCCTGTTGCTGCCAGGATTGATGCAGTAGAAGGGGCACTGAAAATCCCAAATAGGCTGGCTCTTTGCTCTCAGCCAAGGACCACAAAGTCTTCATCACCAAGAAACAGCATCTCCAGGGCTCTTACTTGCTATGTCTCAGCTTGGGCAAGAACTGTGCTTAATGCAGATCAGATTTTTCGGGAAAATGGGTACCAAACTCTGACAAGTCTTTCTGAAGTTCACATTAACTGAGCTATTGGAGTGATTTATAACCTTTTCAAAAATGGTCTATTGTCGGTATCCCGGGGCTGTTCTGGTGGGGTGCTATGACCTCCTGTGCTGGTTTGGGCCAAATTCAGGGAAACATCCAAAAGGAATATCTCCTCAAAGAAAGGCAGGTTATAGCCGCCCCTCCCCCACCAGGTTCAGGGAAAAAAAAGGTTTTCCTCAGAGGAAAGTGAAAGAGAAAATAAAACTATTTATTTAACAAACACACAGGAAAAGAATAATAATAATACTAAAAAATAAAAATCTCTCACTGTGGAGAGAAAACCTGAAAGATTTTAGAGTCCTTCTGTGGGTGTGGTCTCTCTCCTCCTCCTCGGAGCTGGGTTGGCGTGGGGGGCCCCCCTCCAGGCCAGTGGAAGGTCCCCCGGTGGGGTTCTGGTGTTCTGGTGTTCTGATGCTGTTCCAGCAGTCCAGAAGAGAAGAAGGGAAAAGCCGAAGTCCCAGAGGAAAAAACTCTCCATCTCTCTCTGAAGAAACAGAGCCAAAAAGCTGGCTAAAAAGCCAGAAGAAGTGCTTCTTCTGCTCCTCAGCAGCAGCAGTAGCTAATCTCTGCATCCTTGAAGCACAAATTGTTTTGAAAAGTTCGCGCAGTTTTTTTTCTCTCTCTTGCACCCAGTTTTAAAGGCACAGAAGGGCTCAGGATCATATCTGGGCATAGAGCGGTGATAGGGGATACAACAGCATAAAGTCCCCCAAAGACACCTCCCAAAACCAACTCTAGCAGAACGTCGCTCGGCAGCCACTGCATTCACACAGGCACACACACACACCGGAGAGCTTCTTCTACAGATCGACGGCAAAGAGGTAGTAAGGGTCCTTGTGTAGAATTCCATAGCACAGGTTTATTCCACCCCTGCAAGTGAAGGATGCCAGGGTCAAAAGACCCCAAGAGATGGAAAGTTCCAGCCTATATGCAGGAGCAGGGAAAGCATCAGGGACAGGGGCAGTACACAGGCAGGACTGGGCTACGGGAGCCAATGGGACAATCTGAGGGAGTGGCAGGGAACAAGGTCCAATGGGAGAGTGGGGAAGGGAGAATTTTCTAGGGAAGGAACAGGTCAGGTATAAGGGGGTGGGGAGGCCAACTGGGGAAGCAGAACTGGGATACATTTTGCGTAATGAAACTGCATCCTACGAAAGGTCTTCTTAGCTCATGCTAACCTGGAGAGAATTTCTATCCCTTGTATTATGGGCCCACTGGCCCCCATGGTCTATTGTCAGGCGACAAGAAAATAGCAAATTTCTGACATGAGACCATTCTGCCAAATATCGACTTCCATCTCTAAAGCAGGAAGGCAGCAGAGAACTTGTTTTAATATGGAGAAGCACTGACTCATGCCAGGAGTCAAGTGAGGCTGCCAGGATGAGGAAATGTCTTTGTTTCTGTGACCAGCAAGGTGGCAGCAGAAGAGTCTCCATGCCTTGCTGGTGCTGGTAGCTGCTTTTCTTAAGTTCAGCTGAATGAAAGGGTTCCTTCCCGTGAAGAACCTCCTATGAGAGACTGAAATGTTAGTGATTAATGACTCAAAGCAACCAGCCATTTGTGGAGGCTGCAGGGTGCTTTGCCGGGGCTGCTGGGGCTGGTTTGCACCCCCCAGCCGAGGAGGAGCAGGATCTATCAACAAGAACCTGAGTTACCCTCACCTTCAGGGGCTGGTCATAACACCTCGTAACCTGGATGTTCACATTACCCAACAGAGGCTCTGAAGGTCACCATGAAGGGTCAGATTATTACCCAGCATGACAGTGAATCAAATTATGTTGGCAACATTCATTGCTGCATCGCTACAGCACAAGATTCACGATACCTCCCTCCCTAACCACGTTCAGTTCTGCTCTCTTAAGAGTTTTGTTCTGTTCTACTCTGTTCTTGCTTTTTCACCTTTTTGGCTTCTGGAACTGCAGATGGGTGTCTCCCTATCCATTCACTTATCTTTCCTTCCTATCATTAGACTTACTCAGCCTCTCAGACTCGCTCATAAAGAATCTTTCTCCTTCAGAGATATGGTTCCTGATTTCATCAGGAAATCACCATCATTTCAACATAATCACGTAATATCCCAATTCCTGCAGTCATTTACAGATAAAAGTAGCATTAGGAAATAACTGTTTGGCTGTTAATAGATACTCCATAGTACCTGGGGAAAAATAAGAATGAGTACTCCAATACTGCTTTGTGTGAATCACCAATAATTTCTCCATGAAATGTGGATATGTGAGTGTAGCTGTGGCAGGGAGGCCGGTGTGAAAAGGAAGTATGGAGACATTCTCCAGTCTTCCTCCCACGTCGCTGATATAGAACTTACAAGGTGAAGCACCGAGGAAAGGAGAGCCTGTACTGAAACCATGAACTACTGAAGTGCACGCACAGCTGAAAGATCAATAAATTCTGTGTCCCAGGCCTGAGGTAAGATCACTAAATCAATCGATATTATTTCCTTTTTTGGGTATTGTTCCCAAGTCACTCCCTCTACTAGAACTGAGAGCTTCTTCCCATCTCCAACATTATCCAATCCCCCAAAGCACAAGAAACTATCTGCCTCCATTCTCCACTCCCTCTGCACCATGCAGAGGTCAACTGTGTTTGTGGCTTCAGTCCTGAGCAACTGAGGGGATAACTGGCCATCTCGCAGATAGTTATGCCCAGAAGACATGTCAAATTCACCTTTACCCTTCCTCCTTCTCCTTATTCCCAGGTCGCAGGGCAGTAAATTGCTTTTGATTTCCTACCTCAGGTGGTCTGACCAGCAAGTACAGCAAAATGGAATCAAGGCTCTGCCCTCTGCCCATCTACTCATGGTGAAGGGAATCATATTAACAGCTCTGAACATTCAGGTGTCAGGTCCTGGTAGCACCCTTAAGGTTGTAGGTCACGCTCTCAATTCCCAGGACTAGTACCTGTCTTTGACCATGGTCTAATTCTGAGTCTAGCCCTAATCTGTAGGGCTCTGAAGCTGTTAATTCCTGCTGCTTGCCTGCCAGCTCCCAGCAGCACCAGCACACAACAGAAGGCTCCAAATGTTGCCCTTGCCATCGGTGAGAGCAGCAAAATCTTCTGGGGCATATTAGTACTGCTGATAGGTGGGAAGGCAACAGATGGAAAATAGGTTTAAAAGCTCTGGGGACATCCATGATGCTCCAGGGACTGCACACAGCTGGGAATGAATACAGTAAAAGCCACAGAAAAATGATTCAGGGTCTCTTACCATCCTAGAGCTGAAGGAGTGATTTGGCCACCTTGTAAACAATGCCTATGACAGATGGTTGAATATTTATCTAGTCACAGGTTGCTAACAGAAGTATTATGGCAAACCTTGAATTCTGCTAATCCACAAATTCTAAACCCGCACAAAAGATACATGGTAAGGTTAACTCAGAAATCAAAGAGCATAAATAAAACCTACACATCTGGAGACATGAATTGGTACTTCCTTGCTCTTATTTAATGTGGCTCATTAGAAGAACAAGAAATATACAGCAGCTGATTTTTTAAGTAACTTTCTCTCTGCTCCACTGACCTTGATTTTGAATAGAATGTATGAATTAATGCAGAACCACACTGCATTCAATCCTCTCCTACTACCTTACCAAAGAGAGGGGGAAAAGTTCTTGAATTCTCATCTATTTAAAATTCTGCTTGTATTAAGAAAGCACAGGCAGAAGAACTAACTTTCATTGTAGGGTTTCACAGCTGGGCTACAATCTGAGGAAGACAGAAGCTGGTAGCAGAGCAGGGAACAGCACTCTGCCCATCAGTTCTAATGGGCTGACTTGAAGAACAGGACATCAGATAAGAAATGTGCCTGAATTGGACTGTGAAAAAAATTTATTTGACCACATATTTCTGAAGCTGAAAAACATTCTATTTATTTATCATAAAATTAAAGAAACACAATAAAAGCAATTTTGGCACAAGCTACATGAGTACCTGATAACTAGTTGCTGTTCCCAGTGGAAGGAAACTCTTCCTACTGGAGCTATTAAAAGAAGTTTCTAAACTTTCAAACAACAATTTCAACAACAAAACAAGAATGAATGGTTAGCATTAGAAAACCTAAAATGCAGTGTTTGCTAGAAGATGTGATCTCAGGAGTTGTTGCAAAGTTTAGCTAAAAGGATGTATTTAGATCAAGAGTTCATGCTTACAGTCCATCTTCCTAGCCATCATTCTAACTCTTCTCTATTGTATCTGAGCACCAATAAAGACAAATTGATCCAAAGAATATAACCTTATCTCTTGAGGGCATTGCACCCAATTTTCAGGTAGGAAGTTGAAAAACTCGCTGATGAGTGACTTGCCAAAAGATGTACAGAGAATAATGTATTGATGCCTGGAGTTTAAACCTCGCTCCTTACCCAGCAGCTGCTTTACCACATAGTGGTGAATAAGGACTTAAAAAACATCTGTAGCAAAATATTATTTTCTCGCATTATTTAAACAATTTACTAGAGTAAGTAGAATAGCAGCGTAACATAAGAGTAGCCATGTGATGTCATATCAAAGATCTATCTAGCCCAGTATCCTACCTTCATCAGTGGCTGAAAATAGATGTTGAGAGCTGTCACAAAATCTGGAATATCCTTCTACTACCCTTCTACTCAGCACATATGCTTGTCTGAACTTCCTAAACTGCATGTCAAAACTATGTGGAAAAATTCTGTGGGCTTTCATACGTATTATGGACAAGCTATGACAATTCAGCTGTAGTGTAAATCTGAGCTAGCTGTCCTGCCAGGTGACTTCCACATCTCTGCCATCAGAAGAGATTATCTATTTTGTTATCTATTGAACTCCTAACTCCACCAGTTTTTTCAGGGATCTGCAAGTCAAAAAGGGCTGGATGTTGCGTCTTCCGGTGATTGAACTTGCTGTTGCCTGTTTATAGCTGGAAAAATTCTGCCATCTGCTGGAGACAAGAAAATCCGCTCTGGTTCCTGCAGGTGTTAATTACTCTTCCTGCATCTCATGCATTCTTGTCTCATTGTTGTTTCAGTACTTGGTTTTTTTTTTTTTTTTAATTTTAAAGTTTAAGATGGTTTAATTCTTCTGTGTGCACAAAAATTTGTCTAAGTCATTTATGTTAATATCTCTGGTGTTAACTCTGTTTTTTAATTCCCACTTCAGTTTCACAGTGAGACAAACATAGTCTAATGTCATTTGTACTAATTAGAAGCTGCATGTGGGGAAGAAAGCTTACTTCAGCATAGTTTATTACTTCCTGAGGTATAAGGTGACTTGATCTAGTACATTTCTAAAAAGCAGGGTTTTCATGCTGACTAGAAAAGAATAGAAGCAAATTAACTCAATAGCAGCGCTCCAATCCAGTACAGCTCATTACTTGTTGCTTTGCAATTTCCACTAGCTTATTCCTAGGAAGCAAGACCAACAATTCTGCCTGTGCCTTTGTCTGGGAACAGAAATGGCTTTAGTCAGTTCTTCAAATCCTGGTCAGTATTGCAGGTGAACTGAGCCACTTGAGCAAAGCACTTGTCACAGCAGACACTTTTTCACTCTTTAGAGGCCATCTAGGACTGAAAACAAGGAGAAGCCCCTGAACTCCATTACCTGCTGGGAGATTTGACACCATTTTTTCTTAGAGCACACAGGAAATGCAGTGCTGACCCATACACTATCTGTCCTGTGCAGAGAAAGGAATGCTGTGGAGGACTAACATGGGCTGGCTGTTTTGGGGGACAAGATATCTCACCAGGAATCCATTTCTTTGGGATGCTTTTCACAGCCAGCCTTCTTCAAGACCATAAACAAGCACAGAACATGTGCCCATTACATATTTAAAGCATGGTAACAGTGTCTCTTTGTCCATCTTGCCAGCCTGGTATCTGTTTCAACACAGTTCAAGTTATCTGAAGGACGAACACATTACGGTGACACTCCTGTCCGTGTGAGCACATTCAACGGCAGACCCCGATTAAAGAAGACAGAAGGCCGGCATATTTGCCATCCCTCCCGCACGGTGTTTGTGCCCTGTGTTAAGCACAGGACACCAGCTCCTAAATGCAAGCACACATACGTGCCTACAGGTTTGGTCTTGCATCTTGGCTGCATCTGCCAAGGCTTTGACGGATGCATTGGTCAGTCAGAGCAACAGTTATGGCCCTCTTCTATGCTGCTTCTCCAGTAGCACCATCCTGACTCCTGCAGCAAGCCCAAGAGCAAAGACACCAGGAATGCATTCTTGGATGGTCTGCTGGGGTCACACGGAGCTTGGCTGTCTCACAGACATTTACTGCAACTCTACCTGCTCTTTTACCCATGTAAATACTAGTGGTATTTCTCTTGCAGGTAACCCTAGCTTTTGTGCTATGATAGAGCATAACAAAAACCAGCAGGAAGCTAGGCACACAGAGAAGCTTTTTCCTCTATTCTTCCTCAGTTTCACTACTTAAGCCCCAAATGTAATCCCAATGTGCAACATATACGTACCTAGATACCAGTTTTTAAACACTATTTATAATGATATTCAATCTAAGAGCCAAACTCTGAAAATCACAGGTTTAAAAAATACTATTTTATTCTTTCTACCATGTGTAAAGCAAGAAAACCAAAAGTGATGTGACCCATATTTTTAACACGGTTATTCTGCTTTAGTCATCTGCAGTGATATCATCAAAAGAAGCAGAATGATTTATAGCCTAATATATAGCCGTCAGCATTAAGAAACAGTAAAACAAAAAGGAGCACATGAAAACCCAGGAAGGTAGCTAAAGCATCTTTGATCTCATTATTTCTCTCTTCAAGTACATAAATGAAAACAGTAGGTTTCACTCTGCATTCTGTGCTTCTTATACCTAAGAATAATACACAGAATCGTGTAAAAGGACTTTTGTCTAACAATCCATAATCCTTTATTTGGAAAGGTGAAAATCCACCAGCCCACCACTTGTTCCTTCCTGGACAGCTGCAGAAAAAATGAAAGAAAAATATGTATTCTGCAGTGTATCCAAAGATGGAATAATCTAACTCTGGCAGATCATTGAGTTCTAGGGAATTTTCTGCAAAATGGAAGTCAAGCATGTGCTGACAGGGAATGAGGGCTCTGGGAGATTTTATGACAAAGTTACAGCCTGGAGTGGTAGTGGCAAGACGTGCCTCCACTGATTTCTATTCTGTGCACTTGCAGCAATCCAGCAGTTACCATAAAACTTCTGCCTCACTAAAATGCGTTGGGCGTTAGGCAGGATATTTTCCTTCTTATAAGGTACTGCTGCAGATTAGAATTTCTTTTCATTGTACAACTAGGTAAGAATATAATGCTGGAGTCTCTTGATGCTTTACATTTTAATGGGAATAGGTTCTTCTGATCTAAAGCCACATACAGAATTGAAAAAAAAAAAGCTAGAAAAATAGCTTGCACCAAAATAAGTCCCTTGATGTGCATAAGGTATTCTAAACAAGAACATGGGAGATCTTCTCAGGGAGTATCAGAAAGAAATATTGTAAATAATTTGAAATGCATATATGCAAGAAGATGCAGGAAAGATGTAAAAACAAAAAACTGGAAGAAGCAGAACAACTAATTCTTATGACGTTTAAGTGAGGATAGGAAATCCACACTAGAATCTTGCTTGCAGACCCACCTATATTACTCCAGCTAAATTATGACTTACATTGTTATGACTTACCTGTTACATCAGGTTTATGTGATCCAACACCCCTATAACAGACACCCACACAGACTTTATCAGCTATTTGTTTGGATAATCAGCTTGATAAAAATCAACATAAAACAACTTATGGATATATATATTGACCTGCAGCACTGGTCAATACATCTCATTGGATTCTGTATATGA
Organism: Gymnorhina tibicen; assembly: GCA_013399875.1. NCBI lineage: Eukaryota > Metazoa > Chordata > Aves > Passeriformes > Artamidae > Gymnorhina > Gymnorhina tibicen. The sequence continues at coordinate 1,404,986 of VXAZ01005475.1, read as the reverse complement.
GTAAGACTTGAAATATCTTACTGGGTAGTGCTCAACACAGCAAAAATCTCTTTTGAGGAATCCATTTCTAATGCTTCCATCATTCTGGAAATCAAGGTCAGAGAAAAATGCATTCTGTCTCATAGGCCTGTGAGTGAGATGACTAAGCACATCCTTGTTTTATAGCTGTTTGATCACTCTTGTTCCTTAGACACCTATGAACCTCAGCACCACTCAGGTTTACGCATGCAGGTTTACACATCCCCAAAAACTGGCATTGGAAGAACACTAGTGTTTGAGAAATGCAGTCAGAGCCAGGAAATGAGCAAGAGAAGGGTGCCTTTGCTGGCTTCTTTTGGTGCCTGGCCACACGCAGTCCTCACCCAGTACACTTACTTGTCTGAGTCAGGACTGCTGCCTGAACACAGCACAGGGAATGTACCTGCACTGGGGATAAGCAGTGAGCAACAATAAGGAAACAATAGGTGCCTTCAGAGATCAAAACGGGGATAATTTTAAAGGTTAACAGTTTCTAGTAAAACATTCAGACACTGAAAATGTCCATTCCATTCCCAAATCATGTTAAGAAGGTCACCATCATGAAAAATTTATAAATATTTTAATTAGAAAAAAAACCCTGCACCCAGCAGTAGAAATGAGAATTCTCCCCTGAGCCTGCCCTTACCAAATCAGCAGTTTAGAGTCCCTGTCTCCCACAGCCACTCAGTTTAGTCTTGCTCCAGCTACAGATGTCTTCTTCTCACCTACAAGTTCTTTTCCTCACATATCCTAAGGGTTTCTGTTCACCCTATTTCTTTCCTATAGCCTTTTCTCTCTCAGACTGCATCTTCCCACATTGCTTGCTCTCTGTAGCTGAGACAATTTTTAATACTCCCCTCATCTGGTGTCTTGCCCACCCCCGTTCACCCTCTCAAGTAAAAACTTCCTTGAACAAAACTCAACATGTAGCAGAACTAATCTGCTTTAACATGATTTATTATAGACATAATCATAGAAATCGAAGCCAAAGCCCAAAATACGTAACAAGCATCATGAAAATAGCTTCCTATTGCCAGCAACAGAGTAAGGAGCTGTGAATTCTTTTTTTCTGACTGTTTGTTATTTATAGTAAGCAGGCAAGCACAGGGGTGACCGCAAGTGACTCCAGGCCAAACAGAATGATGGTGAGATTTGCCAGGATATGAACCCGTCATCACTCTCTCTCACTGAAGCACAGAAAAACAGGGAATGAGGATTTCCTGCTTGATACCCCAGGCTTTTGAATAGCCCATTCTCTATCTCAATAAAAGTACAAAATGAAGCAGGCATTTCTTCCTGCAACAGACTGCTAGCAAAATGATGAGGCATTGGTCTTCCTGAGGATTGAACGTCTTGCGCTCCTTGGCAAACCCCTTGTTGTTTGAGATGAGTTTCCCTGCCACCTCCTATTGAGTTAAAATGCCCAAGATGCTGAAAGAAATAGCAGGCAGATGGTGCTAGTGATTTACACATTGTCGGGCACAGAGGCTAAGTGAGAGTGTTTATAGGAGCCATCTGCAGCTTTATACACTGATCCTACAGTCCATTCATTAGATTTGGGCTTGACACCAGCAAGAGGAGCCCTCAGCACACAAGCAGCTCTGAACTATAGTGTAAGTATACTAAGATCAGTTGTACTTTACTTGGCTCTTGGAGATATTGTGCAGATATTTCTGTATTATTATGTTGCTGTTAACATGCAAGTGCACTCTACAGTGAAACACAATGCTTATTGTTCCTGAAAGGCCACCAGCCCATGTTTTGGGATATACAAAGCATATGTTTCAAAACTGTTTCTCCTGTGCACAGTAGAAATGGGTCCGAATTGCAGTAATTCAGACAAGACTCACACTGCACCAAAACATTTGACTTAGTTGTTTAGACTTGGAGTTCAGGGTCAGGTCTATCTACTTAACCAGACGCTGACCATGAAGGAGAAATCCCATGGCTTTCAGGTAAGGGTAAAACCCTGGCCCCATGGAATTTAATCAGAAGTTTGACAGGGCTCCTATTTTAGCACTTCAGGATGGAAAGTTTTGACAACATCTTTTTGTTACCCTTCAGTCCCTGGCACGTGAATCCGGGTATGCAATATCACGTCTGGGACTTAAACCAGCAAGAGGACTATTGCAGTGTATCCCTGCAGCTCTTGGAAACTACAGGCTGGAAAACACTGAAGCAAATGTGGAATTTTATCAGAGAGACAATTTGTGTCTCTGATAATTCAAAACACAAAGGGAGGGCCCAGAGGTAAAGCACATCTTCATTAATGCAGACAAATATTCTTGAAAAATTCTGAGCAAGCTGGGACAGTCCTGACATTGAGGAAATGAGAAAATACAAACACTGTGGCATTAAGGCATTGTGGCATTAAGATATCAACTTAGCAAGGGGAAAAAAAGAAAACCCACACCAAACCCTGAATAACACCCTAAGAATACACTTCTGGGAAACATATTTCTGAGACTGTCCTTCACCTAAGGTCTCTGCAAATGCAGCAATAGAAGCTTTGTACCTCTGAGGCTTTAGATTAAGACTGCTTAAGAAGGCAATGCATTCTCACAACCCATCACCATCCTCACAGACAGGTATCACAACTAATGCTTGCAGCAGTACATGATTTGCAGAGGTAGATAAAAACACGTATGTGAGAACTTTCTTTTTCAAGAAAAAGCTTAGACTTCTGGGAACAAAATAACTTAGCTACCACTTGATTACATTATTGTTCACAAGTGTTTGCACTAGTAGGAATGGAGTATCTGGAAGTATTTTGCCTTGTTTTTAGTTTTCACCACACAGGGCCATACACTGCAGATAGATTTAGTAAGAGGCAGTCTCTCCCCATCATCAATAGGCCGATGGCTGCTTTTTGTAGACACAAAAATTGTATCTGATGGAAGACAGGGAAGGGTATTTAGAGGAAAAAATATGCAATTGCACCTAGATTTGGGTTGGATTTAATCAGTAGCATTTTAGAATTTTTCAGTTCAAAATAGTTTAAAAGCAACATTTTATTTTTAGAATTTTTTGCATGTATATGAGTAGTGGTATTAACAATTCTACGGCCTGCCTAGCCATTTTTTCAGTACCAGAGAAAACCATGGATTTACCAGAAAGAAAAGGTGTTCAAGACCTCTGTTACAGCTAGGGATGTCATGTAAAATGTTGGGGATATGCAGCCCCAGAGAGGCCTAAAGGGAAGGAGTGAGAAGGGAAGGAGTTGTAGAAAGGAGAGTGGCAGAAAGCATTCATCAGACAATCAAACACTATCTGCCGTGGGTCACTGCATGACCTGCAGTGAAATAGGAGACTAGGATGGAAGCAGGAGAGGTGTTTGGCCAAAGCAGAGCCTAAGGAAGGAAAGGTGTCTCTTAAAGTCTTTAATTATGTTCCCTCTCTTTTCCACACAATACCCGAATCAGTGATCAGTAGTTGGTGCTAACTGGGAGTAAATAAAGTAAAAATTCCCTGAGTTGAGAATGTTTCACCTGAAACAGGACGAAGAGAAAAAAAACCCCAAGCACGGTTATCCCCACTCCTTGCAATTCCAGGAAATTCAAAATTGCCTCCCCCCACTTTTTTATTAATCCTAGCAAGGGGCTGGTTTCTCAGAGGCTCACAGGCTGGGTACCCACCAGCAGTTACCCTCCCATCTCCCACTTGCGCAGCTGTGCCCTTCACTGTCGCGCTGCACCACATGCTCTCTCTTTCCAGCTCATTTGCTTTCAGGTCTCAAGTCCACATTTTTTTCTCCTGTTCCTATTCGTATGCCTCCCTCCGCTGTTTGTTTTTTATTCTAGACTTCACAGTTGTATCATTTGTATGAAGTACAGCAGTTCAGAACACATTCTCCTAACAAGCAGTGCTTTTCTGAGGGGTGCTGGGGAAGGAGCAGCTGGTTTTAGTCATATTCACAGTTATACTGCAATGATCACTCCATTGATTTAACAGAACCCTGCCCAGGAAGGCAGGATTGAATTCAGAATCACTACAATTTATTAGAACTAATCATCTAGGTTTAGACTCAGTCATTTTTAGTTATAAGAATTATTTATTGGAGCTATTTGCTAAGTTAAAACTTTCATGAAAAAAAATCAGACCTTGAAACTATGTTTTTCAGTTTTCAGGATGCAATAAGCTTGAATCTACACCCATTCCCATTGGTGAAACTCACTTGAAAGAGGTAGATTCATTTCTGTACTATAGAAGTACCAGAGTGCAGAATCAGGTCAAAAGTACACACTGGAGAATAATGTAATAAAGTGTCCAATTGAAGTGGTTTCTTCACTCATACGTGTTCATGATTATTGAAGAAAACTTACACTGTGTGAATGTGTTCCTTCAGCAAATAAATGCTGTGGACTGGCTGAACTTCATGAAGTTGCCTTTACACAGGCAAAAATAGAGGAAAAAGCAGCATAACTATCACTAGCAGAGAACTTTCACATTTATTTCAATAAAGTACATGGAATTAAGGATACTATTATATTACCTTTAATCATTTTATAAAACCCACAGGAGCCACTATCAACTTTTCTGTTTTTCAAAAAAGAAAATTAAAATTCAATGTATCTTATACTCCCACTTTACAGATGTTGTATGTAGACCCCCTTTGTACTTACTAAGGTATTACCAAATTTAAAATATATCACATTGGCTTCCTCCCATTCGGAAAATTCCTCAGGTAGAGAAAAAGAGTAATTCCACATTATTCATTCCGATTAATAATGCCTGTTGCTCATTACCTTGTTATCTTGTAAGGGTTACACACAGATAAATTATGCTGGGCTATTTCTAGGAAGGGAAAAGGGGCTAAGAGTATTTTCCTTGGCTGTTTCCTTCTCCCCTTCCATCCTTTCAAAGGTAGCCACTGTGATTTCCATTTCACAGGCCTCTAGAATTTCCCTCATCCTTGATAACGTATATTCTCTTCTGCAAATAAATGAAGGGCTCAGGACCCCAGCTGTTGCTCATGGACAAGTTGCATGACAACTGAACACACACAAATAAAACCTAAAAGGAAAAGACAGCATAGATATTTCATAAGACAGAAATGCAGAGCCATCTAGGCAACTTCCAACTAGATTTGCAGACAGCAAGGCTACAAGGAGGGAGGAATGACAAGAAGTTTCCTGTAGCTGGGGCAATGGTGAGCATACACATCATATTTCATTTGTTATGTTTACATCTATCAACATAGCTCTCAGCATCTCAAGATCAGCCTGTCAAGGACCAGATGTGAGACACTAGCCTTTAACATATTAAGAAGAAAAACATGATGAAGAATGCAAAATAGGATTGCATGACATGGGAAGGACCTAAAAACACATGGGGTGTGTTACTTTTACATAGTTTTCTCTGCATCAGGCTTACTTATGATATAAACAAAGTATCAGATAACACAGGAGCTGTGTGGTACAAGAGCTGAAAGAGAGAAAATTGCTTGAGTTGCCTTTCCCTGATCAGAAATTGCTTCATAAGCTTCTGACAGGCTGGAGACCATGTAATCACAACACACATCTGCAGAGGTGGATGGAGTCTTGATTCAATTGCCCTACTGCCAAATAAAAATCCAAACAAGACTCTGGGAGGTGTCTCTGCTTTACACCGAATTAATGAATGTTTGTCTGTGAGAGGAAATCAAATGTGACAGTACACTTTCTTTGACAAAATCCCCCAAGCACTGACTACATAACCACCCTGAACAGTGAATATATATGTTTTCTATTCAGTAATGTTGTGCTAGAGACCATGCATTTCCAAGCTAAGTGAACTTAGCTATCTGCCAAGGAAATGAAGGAACTGAGACATGATCAACACTGCTGAACGTTAAGATGAGGCCTGGAAATAGAACATGTTTCATGGATTATGCTTTAAGGACATACAATAGAAAGACATAAAACCTGCATACGTTAAGGTTATGAATCAAGCTGGTAGTCAAGGGTCAGGAGGGAGGCTTACAGCAAGACAGCATCTGCTAAGGACCAACTGCAGTTGCTGCTTCAGCTGAGAAATCATTCTCAACAGCTCGTCACAGGAGGGCCATATTCATACCTGTCATGGTCCAGCTGAACAGGCTTGCTTAGCCAGCAACCCAAAATAGGTCTGAGAAAGGGAGGGCCTGGACTCACTCTGAGTTAAATGAACTTTCTTTTTCCAAATTTAGGCTGCTATTGCATCCAATATAGAAGAGAGTTATTAGGGGGAAAAAAAAAAGTGTGAAAGAATCATCCCAAGCAATAAAAAGACTCACAAAAGGCAACAGAGAAGAGAGCCTCGATAAAAACTCTATAATGGAGGGACCAGCAGATATTGCCCACTGACTTGATAAGGGACCAGAAAGAAGCCTCACAGCTCTGGAGGTCCCTTCCTCCCTCCACAAGTAGGCTCTGTCCTTTTGAAAAACAGGTTTATGACTTTAAGTATATTTTCTTCCATTCTGTAACTGAGGCAAACAACTTATCAGCAAGAAATTCTGGAAAAGAAGGTTCAACCTGGAACATCCTGATCTTAATGCATGCACATCTTCCTCCCTTCCTGAAAAAATTGGCATGTGGTAAAGGAATTGTGCCTATGGGTTAACCCCAGCTAGCATCTTGGCCCCATGCAACTGCTCACTCACATAGCCCACACACCCTCCGTGGGATGGGGAGAGAATCGAAAAGGTGAAAATGAGAAAATGTGTGGGTTGAGATAAAGAGGTTTTAATAGGCAAAACAAGAGCCACACATATAAGCAAAGCAGAATAAGGAATTCATTCAGTACTTGCCAGCAGCAGGCAGAAAGAACTGACATTCCACACAATGTGAATGTTTTACGTCCTTCACGTTTACCATTTAGTGCAAGAGTGCATTGCTGTTTTCTATTTCTTCACAATGCCAACACTAATACAAAGAGTTCTGAGAAAACTGACTGCAAAGGTGTGTAAGCCAAGTGGCAGGTGAAACAGATGCATTAGGTCTCCTTGCTGGAAGAACTCCCTCTCAACAGGATTACTGGATTAAAATCCTACTGATACAGCTAAATATAATCCTATCAAGCTCAGTTCACTGTACATGAGAAATGTGAAGTTCTCTACATGAAAGTTGGAGGCTAAAAAGAGACACATGGGGGGAAGGAGCTTCTCCAAGACAGAAGAGGAGCTGATACAGCAGATATTTAAAGAGGACTTGTCAGACAAGAGCATACTGAAAGCTGCAGAAATGACAAACCAGAGCAGGGCTAAGAATACTTGAACTGGTGATGCAAAAGAATAAAAATATGCGGGTACTTGAAAAATGCCTGAGTTGAATTAAAAATCCTGTAACATTATGTCCTAAATAACTAAATTTAATGCAGAAGATCAGGACTGACATATCTCATAGAGACAAGCTTAGATCTAAAGGAGGGAAGAATATTCTGCAGTGCCAAGGTCTGTGACAGAATGAGTAGTTCTGCATCTAATAAAATAAAAATGTGTTCTAACAGTGCAAAACTAAGTTTGACTTCTTTTATGTTAGTCCCACGAATGACTGGGGTAAATGATGGATTACTGCAGCAAAAGTAATTTCCTAAGGATAGCATTCATAACTGTGAAGAAATTGAAGACAGTGAGAATTACTGTACTGTAAATAAGAAATACTTCAGATACCTGCCATTCAGCTTTTAGAATCAAAGAGGAAATATTTTCATCTCATTTTTAATTAGAATAAATGTGCTGACTTTAAATTAGACTCAAATCATTAGCAATGTCAGTGGTTTTAGAGCTTCAAAACATTTCTTCTAAAACAACTCTGCATTACCAAACTCAATGATAAAAAGGCTACTAGTAAACATTATTTCCTACCACGTACAATGTACTGACCACCCAATAATAATTCTTTCTAATTTAATTAAAATTCTAATTTCACTAATGTTAGAATGCAGATAATTGTTCCAAAACACGAAGCTATGCAGTGAGGCCACAAGAGCTCGGAGGCCACAGAGCAGATGGCTCTATCAGCAGCACTAAGGCTCTCCCACAGAGGAGAGATCCAAAATTGAGCTTCTTTCCATCAGAACAGGCTAAAACCACTTTAAGTGAGCATTTACCTAAGAAGTTTCTTGCTTCTCTGCCAAACCCCAGATGCTTTTAAATTAAAACCAAGTTCTGTTAATTAGAATGAAGGTCTTGATTTTAACTTGTCCTAAAAATTATTTTGTTTAAGCTGAGAACAAAAGCCTCTGTTCTCTTTGACAGATGTTGGAAGCAGAAACTTCCAGGAAGAGCAAGGAAGATAGCTTCCCTGAAAACACAAAACTGCTGTATTTTTCCTCTTAATATTTTTAATACAGTATTTCTGGGTTTTTTTTTCTGGTTTTGTTAATTTTCCCCATGTTGCCAGAGCTCTCTATACCTGTAGATGTAACAGGAAACTGCTATCCACTTCAGAGAAACCAAAAAATAAAGTGAGTGTGTGCAGAAGTCTCCCTTGCCAGGACTGCAGAATTCTCACTTTACTTCAGACTCTGCTGTTGCTTTTAGTCTTTCTGTTTTCTTTTACAGTAAAGCTCCATGTGGTGTGTGTTAACACTAGATAATAAGACAACACCCAGCAGGATTACAATGAATGTCCTCTAGCAACTCTGCAAGTATCTTAATCTGAGAATAATGCAAATTTTCTTACCTTCTTTTTGAACAGAGCTTATTTGCGTTGATATAGCATCTACCAGCCCTAATCATGTGTATATCATAATCAAAGACATGCACAACCACAAAACAAAACACTCTGCCTTTTTGTTGTTCACCTTCAACTCTGAAGTATTTTATCTTGTTTTCTGAGAACAGATGCGCTTGGGAACTAACCCTGAGATGGTGGCACTGCCAGAAGCTCCCACACTCCAGGTGGAAGTTGTTCTTCCTGTGGCTCAGCTTCATGTCTAGCACACAGCTCTTCTGTCACCATTTCACCCCTCCTTTCACAAGAATTGAGTCAGGAAGGAGCAGCTGTAGGTAGCTGAGGCGAAAAGCTTGCTTCAATATATAATTGCAAATTTTATCCTGTAAGGAAGGAAGGGAACCAGATGAACTCTTTGTGCTCCTGAGTGCACTAATAAGCGTTAATGGCTCTAAGCAGCCTCATCTGCAGCTTCTACTTACATCAGTAGGCCCAAGAGCTCTATTTAAGCACAGCACTGGGCCCTCAGGTCTTATTTGAGCTGTGTTAGAAGAGTGCTAAGTCTGTGCTATAGTAATTCTTGATCCAAGTTTTGACCTGTGGACTGGCTTGACACCAGCCTGGTCTCATTGCCTTGGTGGTTGCTGGACCTCATCCTAACCACAACTGAGGGAATTTGCTCCTGGCTTCACCTTGGATCTCTCTCTTCATTGTGATATTGCTTTATGATCTGGACTTCTGGCTGACTGTGACTGTCTCTAGGTCTGTCCGGCTCAGCTGAATGTGAGAGTGGGTCCTGGATGGTGAGGTATCTGCCCTGACAGGTATCTGACCAGTGTTGGCTCCCCACTCACCTTTCCCTGAGGGAATAGTCCTGTCCTTGCCATTTCCTGACAACCTCAAACATCAGGTCCCCCTTTAAGTTACTTGAATCCCTGCTGTTTTAAATGGGTTGGGAATATGCCCTATTAATTAAAATTAAACTGATTAAATATGCCCTATTAATTAAAATTAAATTTCCGTCAAAGACAGAACAGAGCTTTTCCCCTTTTATGGAGCAGTTTTCACATCCTTTTTCTGACCCTCATATTACCAGAATTGGTAGTTGTGGTGTTTCTACAGGAAAAATATAGATCATTCTTTGCTAGCTGTGGGCCTCCTGTTTGTTTATTCCTGGTCACAGATGTATACAGTGCAGGCAAATACTTTCCCTAGTCCAGAGCATCCAGCTCTGGGATCCCCAACATAAGAAGGATCTTGACCTGCTGAAAAAAGTCCAGAGGAAGGCCATGAAGAGGATCAGAGGCATAAAGCACATCTCTTATGAGGCTGTGGGAGTTGGGGCTGGTCAGCATGGAGAAGAGGAGGCTCCAGGGACACTTAATAGGACGTTAGGGAAAAGAGTTTTTACAAGAGCATTTAGTGATAGGATAAAGGGGAATGGATTTAACCGGAATGAGGGCAGAATCAGACTAGATAGAAAGAAGAAATGCCTTACAATGAAGGGTGATCAAACACTGCAACAAGTTGTCCAGAGAGGTGGCTGTTGTATCATCCCTGTAAACATTCAAGGCTACATTGGATGGGGCTGTGAGCAACCTGGTCTAGGTGAACTATCCCTGAACTTGGCAAGGGGTTTGGACTAGATGACCCTTAAAGGTCCCTTCCAACCCAAACCATTCTATGATTCTCTGTATTTGTGGTGTTAGTTAAGTATTTTTTCCATCTGATAGTCCTAAGGAGTGAGATGCAAACACCCACTACTCATCAGTTCTCTGTGTCCTCAGATCTGAAGCTGTGATACTTTAAGGGTATTCCACCCTCATTTTCCCTGTAAGAGATCCTTTAATAAAAAATATCTGAGACATAGTTCAGCATTGTGCAACCCATGAAAGCATCAGCACATATATGATTCAGTGTAAGCCCTGTGAGCAGAGGCCTGAGCTCTCCATAAACTCTTGCTACTTTGGTGTGCTGCCAGCCTTCCCCTTCTATCTCAGACAAGAATACAAGAACCCTATAAAGCCAGGAAAGCACCCTAAGAAACAAGTAACAAGAGTTTACCAGTGCCCTCCAGGAGAAGCAAAAAGCATAGTGTGGATTCACCTGGCAAACTCACTCAGCTGCACACAACAGCCTGATATCACATACGTTGTGTATCTGAAACTGTGACCCCTCCAAGAGTGTTTAGCACGACTTGAAGAACTCCATGTTTTTTATGGATCTCTCAAAGTGTGAAATATGGCGTCCTTGAAAATAGCTTATAAAGCATTGCTCTGTCACAAGGCAAGACATAAATGAGTCATGAATTGCACACATGCGCAAGACTGCTTCCCAAAGCTAGACTCAGTCTGTTCTGTAGAATACAACCACCCTTGTGAATTAAAGCTCCACAGTAAGAAAGCCTGGGTTGAGTAGCTCTTGTCTGAGTGAATTATCTCATTCCAGAGCCCTCTTTTGGGAAGAAGTATTGTTTAATTACAAAAAGCTTTGTACAAAGAAAGTTCAATTTTGTTTTCATCATTAGATATGTTCTCTGTATTATTCAACATTTTATACCTCATTGCTGAGAAGACAAAGCAATCTTCCGCAGTCAGGAATATGTACATATCTTTCTACAGAAGCATAAAAAAGTACTGAGGAAAGAATAGTCAGCCTTTTAATTAACTCTGATTCCAAGGAACAGAATAAAAAGATGGTGAGTGAAACATTAGACCACGATAATGGACTCCTAGTGACACTGCTACATAATTGAGATATAGCAGATGATTTTATAAAAATTGGACAGAGCAAAAAGACTTATTTTTGGAGTTGGAAACATTAATCCTTTGTCAGCTTTTCTGCGTCATTCTTTGGGGGTCAGTGCTGAAGGTGCCAGATATCTTCTGGATGTACTGACAGTACTTTCCCTTGAAATAGAGTGAAGATGCTCGGCATTTTGCAACTGTTTTCAGTACTGTCAACTGGCAGGCAATAACAACCTGAGGTACACGCTGATGTCACTTGGAATACAGTAATATATGTAAGTTACTCCTGGTGGTTCTTATTACCGAGGATGTGTTTAAAAGTGCTAGGAGAAGAGGAGGCTCAGGGGTAACATTATTGCTGTCTACAACTCCCTGAAAAGAGGTTGTAGCCAGGTGAGGGTCAGTCTCTTCTCCCACGCAGCCAGCAACAAGGTAAGAGGACACAGCCTTAAGCTGTGCCAGGGAAGGTTTAAGTTGGACATTAGGAAGGATTTCTTCATAGAACGGGTGATCAAGCATAGGAGTGGGCTGGTCAGGGAGGTGGTGGAGCCACCGTCCGTCCCTGGAGGTGTTTAAGAAAAGACTGGATGTGGCACTAAGTGCCATGGTCTAATTGACATGGTGGTGTTGGGTCATAGGTTGGATTCGATGATCTCAGAGGTATTTTCCAACCTAACTGATTCTGTGATTCTGAGAAGTCACATTTTGAGGTGACCAAAAAAAAAAGAAAAAAAGCAATGCGAGGTTCCTATTGCGATATCCATCTGAGACCACGTCTCTCAGTTTTTCGGGCATGCTTCAGACCGCATTTTATTTCCAGCGTAACTACTTTTCGGCTGCCTAAGTTATCCCGTAACACCGCGCCGGGTGACCGATACAGCGCTGCCGTGCTACCTACGCCCGCACTTCTCCCTGCGTTCTGCGCAGCTCCCGGTTCCCAGCGGCAGGACCAGCGCCGCTCGGAAGAAAGCGGATTCCCTTCGGCAGCTCCAGGGCCCCGGCCCCGGCGCTGCGGCGGCTCCCGCGCCCCCCGCCCCCGCCCGCCCACG
>VXAZ01005475.1:1325069-1392280 GCA_013399875.1 Gymnorhina tibicen | reverse complement strand
GCCGGGCACCGCGGCCGGGGGCTGGGGAGCCGCGGGCCGGCTGCTGCCGATTGCCGTGCGCGCTCCCCGGGCCCGCCCGCGCCCGCCGGCCGCCGTTGGAAACCGGTCGCGTTAGCCGCAGTTAAAATGTAGCTGCTGTGACTGCCGGTAACCTCCTTCCCCTCGCACTGGGAAAATACTCTTGTGCTGTAGCCGTGCCCTGGGGAGCGAAACCTAGTTACTGTCCCCGGTCCCGTGGCGCTGCCAGCCGCGCTTCTGTATCTCTATTAGCAGGCCTTGGAAATGGCTCGCTTCCTGAAGAGCCTGGGCTCTACGGGGGTTTTGCTCAACGAACTCGGTGATCGTTCAGATGAGGTTCACACGGTTGCTTGAAATAATAGTCTTCACAAATAGTGTGTGTGTTATAGGAGTGCGCTGTAGAATTCTTTTCCTGAAAGGAGGAAAGCCATCAGTTCAGTGTGTCACTGAAGATATTTCTAACGTGTTTCGTGCTGTCACTGTCCAAAACAAAACAGTTCTTAGGACTGAGATCAGGATACCTTTTAAAAACAGTTGATTTTCATTTGGCAATTTCCATAACTTCAATTATTTCAACTTAATAATAGGAAATACAAATCTATTTGATCTGTTAAGTGTTAATGCAACCGGGGCTCTGCTAATGCTTGTTAATTATCAACCTCAGTTTTGAAGTTTTGAAAAGACAGGAGTTAGCACTGAGTTGTTAGTCTGCAGTGAACATGATGAGCAGTAACAGAACTTTGTAAGGAGTGGTTCTTCCCACTTGTCTTTGTCAGGTCTGTGTGGTGAGTGAGAGTTTAGAGTTGATACAGCTCTGGTTTTAAATGATGTGGAAGATATGAGAAGAGACGAACGTAATTGCATTGCTGGCTGTCAAGTAACTGTAGAAGGGACTGGTGAAATTTTCTGTGTGCCGTTTTGTTTTAGAATTCCCTGTAAACTTCTGAAGTAGTTTGTTGTTTTAGCCATGTACTAGTATTTAGTCAAAACTCTTGAGCTTTGAAGTTATTTGTTCTGTGATTATACAACTTTCCAAAACCTGGCCATAGAGCCCTCCTTTCCAGATGCTGATTTGATGTGTCTACTTCAGAACTGAAGCTAGTTGGGGAAAAAAGAGATATGTGATTGTGGTCACTTGTGGACCCTTTGGCTCCTCTGTATTTTTATTTCTTTTATTGTAGACTTGTGAAGATCATAGAATCATTTAGCTTGGAAAAGACCCTAAAAATCATGTTGTAAGTAAACCAAATTTGTCGAGGCTGATGTAGCTTAGCCCTAGTGATAAATAATCTTTTTTCTACTTTAATCATGGGTCAGGGAAAAAGCTCCTTTTAAACATGCTGCTTTGTCAAATTAGTTAAAAAATTACTTTTTAGTAAAGGGCCATCCAGCTCATATTTCTCCTGCACATGTAAACCCCCAGAGTACCTCAAACTGTGTTCTATAAATGCTTGTTGATGTTTGTTAACTTCTACAACACAGGAATTTCTGATATTGCAGGAAAAGTGTTGGACTCGCACGCTTTTTACGAGGAACTGAATTGGGACAGAAAGTCAGACTTCTGTGCTCCTGTACTTTTAATAGCGCTTGCTGTGTTATCTCAGGTTTTGCTCCAAAGAGAAATAAAATGCAGAAATTAAAGGAAAATATTTAGCTTGGAAAGGAAGTTTATTGAAGGTTGCTCATTCTTAGATTGCCTTTTCTTAAATTCTGTTGAAGTGATCAAGAAGGGTTTGAGGCGATGTAGCGCTTAGCCGTTTTCTTTTGTCTGGTCTGCTGTAACGCTTTCAAATAAATGGTTGTGCAACTACTTAGTACAGAAACTATGCATACTTTGTATTCTGTGAAGTTGTGTTCCAGCCTCCCCTCCGTCCAGTAAATCTTTGCATAGAACACTCAGCCAAGTTTTAATGAACTGTGTCGAGTCAGTTATTAGGCTTTCATCTCTTCACTGATTACTGTTTTACCACCTGCTTCCCCACTTCATTTCCCACAAATTCTGTTTCCTGAAGCATGCAGGAGAGTTTTCTAGGGGCCTTTTCTCCCTTCTCCCTTCTTGTGCTGTGAAATTCCTCTTGCTTTAGGCTGTCTGTCAGATAACTTACCTCTTAGTCTCTTGGTCTTCTGTTTCAGAACAGGAAATAAATTCGTTGGAGAAATTACGTAATGTCGTATACTTCCCAATGGCCAAGCAATGTGGTTTATTTTAGTTCTGTTTGTTTCTTTTTAATGAACATGCATCAAGCTCTACATTACAAGCTCAAATTTGTGATTAAATGCAGAAGAACAGTTTTTATTGTTCAACAAAATGGAGAATTGTGAAGGAAAACAGAAAAAGACCTTCATTGAAGAAATAGTGATAGCTGTAGAAAACAGCAGTCTTACTCCCTACAAGTGTGGGTTTTTCTCCAGTCTATGCAACGTAATTAAAGTAGTACAAACACAGAAGTTGATGATCCTATTCTCCAAACTGCAGTGTGAACATCTTGGTCAGGTAAACTGTGGTTCTTAATAGAGTATGCTGTTAATGAAGATCTTGCTCCTACGGCAGATGTACAGTTGGGAAGCGGAGGAGCAGTAGCAGAAAGCTTTTTGAGGGAGGGATTTGTGTAGTCACTGTTTGTACAGGAAGAGTGAAGCAGCACAGTTCTTCGCCTAGGCTGTTTTGGTGAATTGGTGAGGAAGTTAAAAATACTACTTCTAAGTGTCAAACGATTCTTTAGATGACTTCCTGCATGAACTGCCTTTACTGTTTGGCTTTTTTTTTTCCCCCCCTCAATATTCTGATGTGGTCATAATGGTGTTGAATTAGTTAATCTTTTCTGTTTTGTTAGACAGCAGTTACAATTAACTTCTATTAGAACAGGTGGTTGATGCTAATATAGTTCAGAAATACATGTCATTTAAGACAGAAGAAATGATGGGCACAGTCTTGGTCATTTGTTTTGTTGAAAAAAATCCAACCAATAAAAAAACCCCACAGCAACAAAAAATGTTTTTCCCAAAGCCTTTGATTCAGTTTAGAGGACTGTCTCTGAATTTTGCTTGAGTGATTTCTTTTGCTGTTCTCTTGTCTTTTGGGTAAAGTTGAGAACCTCTGTGTTTAGTTTCAGCTGGTCAATAGTTCCCTTCCTTCCCTCTGCTGCTTGCAGCTTTCCCACTAATACAGAGTCATGCTCTGAGTTTAAAGCTGGAGCTATGTGAAGGGCTTTGTAAGGCTCTTTCTTCTCTTGAGAACGTGTGAGCGAATATTGAGACAAGTGTGTCTTGCACAAGTTTTTTAGGCGTTAGAAGGTCTAGTAACCAGAAATTAGAAAAAATGAGTTATTGACTTTGAAAAATTAATACTTTGTGGTATTGTTAATTAGTAGAGGAGATATATTGTTGCTGCTTTGTGGACTATTTTGGACCCGGGACTCAAAGAATCTGCATTGTTTTGGGGATGTTTTTATAAAATAGCTTCTGATCAAGGAGGTAGTTTCTCCACCCAAGAAACACCATCACTTTAGATGCAGTAGAAGCAGCTCTGTGTAGCTTTATCCTAAAACATCTGCTTGTCCAGCTTGTGGGAACAGCAAATTGCATGCTTTTCTGGTGATTTGTCTCATTTTGGTAATTTCATACCGTGGTAGAGAGCTTGGTGGAGCTTGATGTTCTGAGGACTGACACTGACTTTTAAAAGGAAGGCCTATGTACAGTGTTGAATCCTATAAATGCAGCAAGTGAAGTTTGGGAAAAAGTGCTCGTAATAGGCCACTGATTAGCAGCAGATATGTTAAAAGTATTTTATTCGGAGTAACTGGTTCTGGATTGTACACAGTTGAAATCTGGAGCAGTATTTGTTATAAAACAGTGTTTAATTCCATCTGTACTCTACAAGAAGGAAATCTGTTGCAGATGTAACGTGTAGAGTAGCATAAGAAGCCTCTTGAGAACAGCTAAAACTGCTTGACAGATGGTAAGAGGCATTTGGGAAGTTAGATTTTCACTTTGAGGAAATAGCTTGGACTTCTGGTGCTAGGAGAGGAATAAATAAACCTCGTTTTCTTCACATTCTTAATTGTGGGTGTAAGGTTTTATCTCAGCTTGTTCCCTCAGTACAGGGTACAGCACTGATCATTCATCCACGAAAAATGCTATCTCTGTCTATGTAGAAGTTCTTAATGTTACAGTGACTTTGATACAATATGGGAATGCGTGTATCTGATTTTACTTTTTTTTTTCGTTTAACCATTCATTCATCCATTTGAAAGTGTTCTCATTGCATCTAAGCTTGAGCTAGTTCATATGCTACCTGTATGTTCAGACATTTTCCAGTGCATTAATCCTGTCACCCAGTGTTTGTGTTGCAGTACTGCAGAAGCTGTTAATATGACTATTCAGTTGAGATAAGGAAAACCAGCATGTTTCCTTCCAGAGTTATCTTTTCCTTGCCTGCAAACAGAAGCCATGGTATTTTGAAGGTTATTTCAAAAGACCAGTGAGTTTCTTTTGAATAGACTTGGACTTGGAAGTGCAAGTATAATACTGGTCATTTAAACATGTGAAAAAAATTTTGATTTAATTGAGTGTTCTTGCTCAACTTAGGGAATCATATGTGTGGTAGGGAGACTTTTTTTGGTTGACAGTTTTAGCTATTTAAGGAATTACACATCAGAAAATAAGTGGGTTTTTTTAGAATTCACGTGTTTAAAGCCGACAGTAAACAGGTGGTCTCGTAAACTGAGTTGGGCACTTGACTGTGGCTTAGGCATTATTTATCTATTCCTAAGCATTCCCAAGGTTTAATAAATTAAAGGATACATTCCACCCCAAAGTAATGAATAATGCCCATGAATGGTTCACGTGACTCTTCAACTAGCAGAAGCATCATTCCAAACCTGGTTTTGTCTCATGTACAGTAGGTCTTTTTCTAACTACCTAAGAGGGCCACGTCTCTGTGATTGGCATATTTTTCCTCAAAAATTTTCTTTAGATGTTGTATTTCTTACAAATGATTTGGAGAGTTAAGGCAAACAATTTATTACTTGTAACTGGATGGTGATACTTAAAAAGAGTCATACTGTTGATACAAGATTTGTGAAAGCAAATTATAGATTTAGTTGGTGTCAAGTTCATGAATTATAAAAGATTCCTGGCATTATTCTGAAGGTGAAATGTGACATATTAAGATTCATGAAACATTTGGCCAGGTACACAGCAAGTTCATTTGCTTGAAATTTCATGTGGATTTTTTTTCTAATTGTTTCTAAGACATGTAGTAAAAAGCATCCTTTATGGGCAAAGTGAATACTTTTTTTAGGGAAAATATGAGTGACATTTGCTTCAATATTACATTGACCTAATTTTTTAGTTAATATATTCATATTTTATGGTCTTGCAATCTTTGCAGGTTTTAAAAAGAAGTGTGGTAATGCTGTAAATCAGTGATTAGAAACTCCTTAAATGGCACTGAATTGAGAAATTTAAAACATTAGTTTCCTTGGTCTGGTTGCAGTGTAGTAGAAAAGATCACTTGGTGTGAGGATACGTGGTGACGCATATAAGCTCTTTTCAGTACTAAATAGCATATTTTTTCTTTCTTCTTGCATATTTAGTTCTGGTGTAAATAGCTGCTTATGGGTCACTGTTTTTTCTTTGAAGCAGGCCATGCCATGGTTTGTCTCTGCAGGGGATGAAAATACTGTAGAGTGTATGACTGGAGTTAGGGAAGAATACTGTTCACAGCCACATGAAGCTTTCAAAAAAATCCCAGGTTTGCCACCCCCTGTGCAAGCTGTTCCTTGCAGTCTCGTCTCAGAGGTGGCTGCCCGAGAGACCCTGCAGCGTGCGTGGGGACGGGTGGTGGAGAGCAGCAGGGTAGGAGTTTTGTTCTTTGTGTGGTGGGATGCTGGTGCTGCCAGGAGAAGAGGAGGCAGTTTATTTGCAGTGGAGGTTTTGGTGCAGCTTGTGAACCTTTATGCTGCAGTAGTCAAATACTATTCTTTAGCACAAAAGGGATAGCTAGGATATTGTTTAGGCATTAAAGCCGTGAGTCTGCATAAACTGCAGTTCGTTGTTTGTCAACTGTGGGACTCACATACAGCAGCACCATACTGTACCAGGAGAGCAGGTTTCCTATTGTTCCTCCCTGGAGAACTAGTCTAAGAGAAGGACTGAAACATACTAGAGTTTCAGTCTGAAACTCTAAATATATAACAAATACAAAACCAAGTATTTAACATGGCTGTAGAAGGTCACCAGTCTCCTTCCTTGCATGACTTTACCTTTGTCTAGTAAGAGCTGTGTTACAAGGCTTTTGATGTAATCAGAGTTCTTGTGATATTTCTTTCAGTACTTTTTCCGGTGGAAAGCAATCACAAGAACAAGTTTATTTGTGTCTCTGAACGGAACTGAGCCAGTTGAGATATCCATTTAGAGCAGTGCAATTGATTACATAATGCAAGGAAAATGTTTTGGTCTAAACAGATGTGTTATGGCAATGCATATAATGCTGTCTGCATTACTTGGGCCTGACTTTTAAGAGTGAACCACTTAGCTTTTTATTCTCCCTCATCCCCACCCTCACATGTGCAGTATGAAAATGAGGCGGCTTATCTGCTTGAGGGAGTCATTTATGTGTTCTTAGGCAGTTTACCATTGGTGCATCTCCTGCTTTGTAGATGGGCACAGATAATCTTTGTGCTTCCTGTGTAGGAACATGTCAGTCGTGCCGACTCCTTGCCACCTACACCATGGGTGCTGAAGGTGAAACTGCATTTGTGTGCTTTACTGAACACTGCCTCCGTGAGGTTACAACTGGGAGCTAAACTAAGTGTAAATTGTAGGAGTGGTGCTGGGTGGAGGTGGTGTGGACCCCCGGAACTGCTTTGTTTCAGGCCGTGGTCGCTTCCAGGTGAAGAGTACCTGTGAAGTCAACCAAGTGCTCTTTTTCCCCAAGTAGGTGGATGTAGAATTTAATTTTTTTGGTAGAAGTTGAATACTCTGATATGACTGATGTGAGTGTTGTGTTTTTTCTGCAAGTCTTGGAAGCTGCTGTACTGCACTTTTTGAGGGACTGTCAGACACTCAAGATTACTGCATTTTTTTACAAAGAAGACTGAGTAACTTTAAAAAAAGAGTATATATTTTAAGTGCTTGAAACATGATGATTCTAATAAGGCATAGTCCATGCATAAAATATGGAATAAAGTATCCAAAGACATCAGGTTGGTACCTAAAGGAAGTAACTTTTTCTAGTATACTAGTTCTAGAAATAGAGGAGTGGTTCTGAGTTGAAACATTAACAAGATGAAAGTGACAAGACTTGGAAGTGGCACGGCTATTGCTCCTTTTAGCAAGGAGTGTTTGCGTAATTATGAATATGTTTAATCCAAGTCTAGAGGAAAAAAAGTTTGAGACGATGCAGAGTTAAATAAAATAAAAGCTTAAATATTATTAGTTGAAGATGTCAAATAACAGCTAGTGTGATTGGGAGGGAAAACAGCAAAGGAAAAGTTCTGTAGACTTGGGCCACAACCAGGCATCAGCTCGGTGTCGATTGATTGTTTCTGATAGCTTGTTCTCTTTCTGGACAATATTGCCCCATGGAGATGATATATACCAGCTAAACTTGGTTAATAGTCTGCACTGTAAACTTGGGACAAATGGAGGGAAAATTTGGCTTTGACTCATCTCAGTGGGTTTGTTACATGTACTATACAGCCACCATACATTCCTTCTGGGTATAGTGTGCCAGACAATATAATTTTGGAAAACATGTTAAATATTGCTAGTATGACTGTACAGCTGAGTAACTGATTATGCTGCAGCAGAAGATAATGCAGACATGCTCTCTTCTCTTAATGCTCATTATTCTTAAAGCTCTCTTTCCCTTTTGGGAGATGAAGAGAGAGGTCCCTGCAACAGCTGAAGTCATTTAGGTCTTGTATTGGGGAGCCAAAGGACAAGGTCTACAATAAGAAATTTCCGTATCAATACTAGTTTTTAGCATATTTTCCAGCTCTCCAGGTGGCTAATCATGAGTGATTCTCTGAATAAGAAATCTGCTCCTCTGCTCTTTCCTTTTCTTATGGGGGGACCTTACAATGCTTTGTGCTTTTTCTGTCGTATTGCCTTCTGATTTTTGTCCCTGATATAATATACGTTTCCAGTTCAAGCAATGTCACAAAAGTTACGGCAGTGTGGAGGAGAGGGAAAGGAGGAGGATTGAGGAGTACTGTTAAATTCCTACCTGAAGTAGCAGATAGGGTTAATTTACTGTTACTGAACATCTGGCCATGCCTTTTGTAGCTGATGTCTGGCATACTTAGAGTGGATGTAATGGGCACATTACTAATGGAGGAGTATCTTTTGTGAGCGAAGACCACTTGCATCACTTTCCTAGCCAAATGGCATCTGCTCTGCCAATGTTGAGGTGGCATTTTTGCTTCTCTTCAGTCCATTTTTTTCTGTGTAAGTAGGATGGTGAGGGCCTCCTTCTTGTTAGCTTTATTGAGGAAAAGACATCTGGGATTACTGCTTTTTCTTGTGAGATATGACGTTTCTGCTTTGTCTGCTGTTCCAGCCACATTACCTCTTCCAATTTCACTGGATACTTACCATCTGTCTTCTGCCTTGGTCTCCTACAAAAATCCCCATTAAAGTGCTGAAGGGAATTTTCTGTCTGATTTCTTGTAGCTCTAGGCACCATCTTACTGTCTGTGGCTTTAGCTGTTTTTCAGGAGATTACAGTTTTAGAAGAGGGCATGATGATACCCTTATATTCTCTCCAGATAGATAAGACACTGTGAAGGACTACTAGCTGGAGGAGGGTTTATTTTTTATTTTTCCTGAAGTGATATGCTTGCCCGTGTTACTTAGGGAGTGGTGTGTGCTGTCTGGATCTGATACATAGCCTAGATAGTGTCTGCTTTACTGCAAGGACTTGCTGAACCTGTAGAACATACTTTGCATGTGTACATGTTTATATTTGCATAGGAAAGAGTGTCCTAGCAATACGTTAGAAGGAGATAACCTCCTGTAAACTGCTAGCTGGCAATTCTCAGTGCAGGGCTCCCAGCTAGGTCTTCAGCCTAACATAACAGTCAGGGTAGCTGTGACCTGGAGTCCTTCAGCTTATTTGCAGCCGCCTTTAGAAAAAAAGTTCTTGGCATGGGTAAGTAAAGCAACTTTGCTTATCTGTATGATGGAAATTGCAGACTTCGAAGGTATCTCTTTGCTTCAATTAATGTCTTAAAAAAAATTCTATATTGAATCTGCACAATACATAAAAAGTTATAATTCTAACGCTAAGGGTCTTACTGCGCTGTCTGGTATGATCTGTTGGAGGCTGGAAGATTTATGTTACAGTACATATTTCCTCTGCTGAAATCACAATTTTGTAATTTCTCATCAGTAATTACAATGTACTCTTTGATTGTGCAGAGAAGCCAATAAGCTAACATTTGGGTCTTGTTTTGTACACAGAATTAAGGATCCCACACTAACCTACCTATAAAGATTTACTGCTTGCTGTTTTTAAAAACAATACCTTGATTCTAGCTTGCAAACCTTGAACAGGGTCAGGATAAACCTTAATGCAAACAGCTACACTAAAAGATGTGAGATAGAAAGTCATCAGAAGAAAGCATGGACTTGAGGCCTGTGATACTGGCCAGCAGAAAGCATTTCCTCTACAGAAATGACAATTCCATCTATTTAAATAGCACACAGAATTACGAAGTGTAAGCAGAATTTTTAAGACACAATTCTGAAATAATCAACAAGAATGAATGTTCTTCCTTGATGAAAAAGTTCTCCTTTGATTAAAAAAAAGTTCACTAAGGCAAAGAAGCACCAAGCGGAAAGCTTATACATGCTAATCAAGGTAGAATGCAGAACAGGGAGCAGTGAGCTGCCCTATAAAGTGAAGGATAAACTGGTGAAAAATAAACCTGAGAAAGTGTACAGATAGATCTGTACCATGTCAGATACTTTAATTAAATATTAACTATACCCACGTACTGTCAGTGCTTCAAAGAACACCGCTCGATTTTCGTCTCCGTGCGCTAACAAGAATATTTTTCTTTGAAGCTTAATAATCAGTTTTTTTCAGTGTCATCAGCTCTGTTTGGTTGTCAGCTTGGAGCAGGGACACGTACCTTCTTCTTATGTAAACTAAGAACTGGTGTAAGGAGATGAGGCCTGTGGTCTGAAAGGGCTTGGTTTTTGGTGGTTTTGTTTTGCTTTCTTTTTAAATTTGTAGAAGACCTCTGCTCTAGTCACTGTCAGATCACATGTTCCAAGTTGTGCTACTTTGGTGTTCAGACACATGTTCTTGTTGAATTAAAACAAGCTTTTGTACTTTTCCCCCTGTTTTTGGCTTATAAACAATATCCATCTTCAGTAGACTTAAAAAGTTTCCTTGTATATCTTATTGTTGATTTCTGCCTTCTTCCTAAACAGAGCTTGATTTGTGTCAAAAGGAAGATTAAAGATCTGGTAGGTGGTGGTTATTTTTCAAGCTTAACAAATTGATGGCTGCATGTTGCACCATTTATTGAGTATAAGTATTTATTTTTTGTTACTAATTGACCAGAAAAAAACTTTAATACACTTACTTTTACTATTTATTTTATCTGTTATCAAATTATATTTCATCTTTATGACATGAAGAAAACTGGGTTTTTTTGCTTATCTTAAGTCACTTTCCTCTGTGATTGATAGATTGTTTTTGTAAATACAACCTACTTATGAACAGGACTCGTGTTATCTCTTAATGTAAATATACTGAAATAATCTCTATCTTATTAACTGCCATATTAGCAGCATAGATGGAATTGAGGCATGAACAGAATAAGGCAAAAGTCAACATTGAGCTGTACTGTTTCAGTTGCTGTATTCTGTGAATGCTTCAAAGTATCACCTTCTCAAAAAGAGAAGAAATTATTTATCTTTACATCCTATATAGATTAAATATTTGCCAATAGGAATCTCAGACAAATATATTGCAGATGTAGCTTTGCCTATCTTCCTGCATTTTTATTCTTTTTTCCCTTACATGGATTTATTTCTAAACTCTATTCCTGAATTATTCTGGATAATAATTTGTGGACTCCTTCTTCCTCTTATTACAGGTACAAGAATTCATTATGCATCTGAAATACTTATAAGCATGACACTTCTCATGCTGTGAACAGTTAAAAATCGTATCTTTCTGTCTTCTTCATCAGAACTTGGCAACATTATCTTATGCACCAGGCTGGTGAAGACCCAGCAGAAAAATTAGATGGCTTAGTCTGCTTTTGGAAGAAGAGACCAGTAATTTTTCTGTAACACTGTGGTCTCTTGGTATTGCTGTGTAGCAACAGGAGGCTCAGGCTTCTCAAACTGGTGGTTCTTTTGGGTTTTGGGTTTAATTTTAAACCTCAGGAAGCTAAGGCTTGTTGCATTTTAAGAGAGCAGTGTTAGGGGTAACATTGTGTATTGTTCTTAAGAACTAAAGACAATGAGTTATAATTTATTTTTTCTTTTAATTCTGTATATGGAATATTGTGTGGCAGTTGACCTTTTGTGAATTTAATATTTAAATAAACATTTGTGCTGGCAGCCCAGGAAGAGGAAAGGGAAATTAGAGTGAGAGAGACCTGGCATTGATCTCAATGTACAGTGTTCAAAAGTGATGGCTGAAACATATCTGAGGTATCACACATAAATTTGAGCTGTGATTCGTTGTAGGCGTTTTGTAGACATTTCTGTGGGTTAAAATAAATGCATTAGTTTCCAGTGTTAGCTAACAATTTCATTAAAATTGTTGGGTGGTTTTGTTGTGGTGTGGTTTGGTTGGGGGTTTCTTGACTGTCAGTTTTTTGTAAGTGATTAAAACAAACTGCTTGTTCAGCAGATATTTCTATCTTACAAATGCAGAGTTAAGAAGCTTGGGTTGTCTTTCTTGCCAAATGAGTAGCATCTGTTGTGATTCATTTGGCTTTAAGGTGTTGGGGGAAATGTTGTGGAAGAAAGCTCTTGGCTCATAGAAGAATTTTCTGAATATAGTTTAGTGCCTTCATAGAGATGGTGTTTGAATTTGCACCTCTGTCTGTACACTTTTGGATGGAGGGAAGGAAGAAAGGGATGTGGGGTTTTTTTGGTGTTTTTTTTGTTACTGTTTTTGTCAAGGAGCAGATGGTGTTTTAATGACTTGTAACTTGCTATAGCTGACCAGCTGCAATCTGCACAGTGTGTTCTGCAGCAAGGCAGCCCAGACAGGGGAAATATTGGAGGAGTGAAAAGTAATTGCTAAACAAGTTTCATTTGAAGTCTTAGAAAAGGACCTGAGTGAAGGAAGGGTGTGCATATTATCAGGGTTTTACTTTTAGTCTGAAAGCTCTCACTGAATCCTCACTTCTTTCTCCAGTGTCAAGGGTCCCAAGAGTTGAGTGGTGGGAGAGAAGAAAAGAAATGATGAGGCTTTTTTATTACCACTCACAGGTGTAAGAGGTACAATTTTCCAACTCCACTTAACATCTGTCCTCTTCTTGTGACACAATGCTGCTGTTGCCATCAGTACTGAGTGAAAGCCCACTTGAGCTCTGGTGGCCTTAGTCACCATCCTGTTGGAGGGTCGGTCATGTTTGCTTGAAATTTGTTCTGTGATTTTTAAAAAAATACATTTATCTCCTTGTTTGTACTGCTGTAGTCATCTTTCAGGTGATGGCTCTGTGTCATTAACTGTTTTGGTTATAACTGTCTGACACTTCTCAACATCTTTTCTCCATCCCAGCTTTATTCTATGTCTGTAATAGTTTTATCTTTAGCCCCACGCACCTCTCTCTCCTTTCACTTAAGCATATAGTAGCATGTATGTTTTTTCTTCTTTGCTGCTGTCCTGCCTGTCTTAGCAATTCAGAAACCTAGCAGCGTTCTTCTTGTTCTTGTGCTTTGCTCCACTTTCTTTGGAGAAAAATACAGGTGTTCACTGATGGAGGCTTGCATGCTGCATGAATATTTTGCAGTTGTGGAATTTTAAATGTGTCTACTTGAATCCCATGCATGGCAGACTTTGCTGCTTGCCTTGCAAAGATCATGCTATTCTAACAGTGTGGGAGAAGCTGCAGTTCAGGTGCCTATGTCAACATCTCCTCCCTCCTCAAACAAATTACTGCAAGCATAAGCTTTAAAGCAAAATTAGTAACACTCTGCTCCTCCCAGTACTGAGTCTGGGGAGCTTGTTATCAGCACAAATTTATTTGCTCTGACCAACACTTTTAAGAGCCCTACTGGTGATACTCTGGTGGAATGCAGTGGTATCAGTCTGCTCTCCATTACAGCCTTGGACTTTGTTTCCTGAGTTAATGAGGATGACATATTATTGTGTCTTGACTTCTCCTCCTCCTTTATAACTGTTTCTGGTTTCTCATGCATCTTCTAGTTCCCAGCAAATGTTTTACTGAGTAGCAAAGACAGTAATTTTGATCTTCAGCAGGTTGTCCTTCCTGATAAGGAATGGAAATGCTAGATTCCTGTGAATTCTGATTTGTGAGCATTACAAAGACAGGCTCGGCTCGCATGCTCGGTATCCTGGGAGCTAGTGTTACGTACTTGGCTTGAGATGCATAATGAGGCTGACAGCTAGGAGATGGATTTTCTGGGGAAGCATTGAAATTGCTGTTGAGGTGGTTCCTAAAGCTACTGACTTTCTAGTGATTGAGTCATTTTTCTACCCATTGTGAAATAATGTGAACCCACCACGATGGTGGCATGGGATTTGCACAGTTGCTCCTTAATCTGCTTCTGGCATGTGCAGCAGAACACCTAAGAGTTGTATGAATGGGATATAGCATACTTTGCTTTTGTCAATTTCTGCTAAAATTGTAGGAAGAAGGGGAACTGGAAGTCAAGGGCTATATATATACTTGGATTCATGTTACTTATGTTTTCCAGGAGCGAGTGGTAGTTCATTTCTCTGAAGCTTGTGCTGTGCATGTCATGATATGAACAGTCGGCTTCCAGACAAAAGTGACTGCTTTTGGGGGGATTCCACGTGGAAAGCATGTTGCTGACAGACTAGAACTATATTTTAGTGTGAAACTGAGATGTGTTCCGTGCAGGTTATTATTTTCTGAAAGGGCCCCTATTTCAAATAAAGTGAAAGCCCAGACGATCCAGATGTACGCACCTGCACTAGAACTTTCGAGTCAGGAATATGAGGTTACTATGGAAACTTGGGTTTATTTTGGTAGTCTGAAATGAAATGTCTGAGTGGCTCAAATCCCATACACAGGAACAGCTTATTGTGGATCTCTGTTTTAAGGATGATCTCACCTGCGGTAACTTAACATTTTTGTTTGACTGGCATTATGGTACATTTCTTTAGTCCTCCGAGAAGGTTGCTTTTCGAATTAAAGCATTTTGCATACTTTCTTACCGTGTATGGTATGTTGTGGAAATGCTCGAACTGAAGATACTTGAAGCACCCTTACAGTGTATTCCCTGTATTGCAGTCCTTAGCCCCAGGTTAGGGCAGGGAGGTGAGCTCTGTGAAACACTGCCATCTACAGCACTGTCAAGGATAACTGGACAGCAGCAAGAGCACTCCTTGGAAGTTATAAGGCTTGAAATATGCCTTGACATCAAGATGATTCTGACTTTCAGCCACCTCATAAAGAACCTGTTTTCAAAATGAAAAGCTAATTTAAGCTTGTTCAGATACTTGAACAGATGCCTGTTAAGCAGATATTGTGTATATTTAAAAATAAATTTTAAAAATGGGGAAGAAAAAGTAATTATTAATGCCACTCTGAACTCCAGTTGTGAACTCCAGAAGTTATACTAAAATATAATACTGGAATATATCACCGGAAACAAAATTCTGATGTTAAAAATGAATAGTAACTATAAAATGGTGCTCATCATTTCAGATTCACTAGAGAATCAGAAATCACTTTACCTACCTTTCCTTCTGTTGAACAAGTTAAGTTATGAAAAGAAATGTGATCATCACAGAGTCACATGCATCTAAATTTCATGGCAAGTAGGCATGTGGGGGTTTTTTTTGTAAGAGGAAATATCTATGATGTAGGAAAGAAGAAGTTAGAAAGAAAAATGAGAATTCCAGGTCCTTCTGCTTGTCTAGTTGTTCTGCTAATTTAAAAATGGCAGACATAAAAAAAGCAAGGTTTTATGTATTTAAAAAAGACATAAATTATAATTAGATTTCCTTGTCAGTAGTCAATCTAAAATGCAGAATGAATGAAGGTACCTGACTGGGGAGAACAAAGTTAAGCTCTTTGAATGGAAATTGTACTGTACAATTAATATCTGTTGTTAAAGATAGCATGAAAAGGCAAAATCCAGCTTCATAGCCCACATAGATCATCTTTATCTATGGCTATTTTTTTCTGTTAAACCTTCGATTTTGTCTTCATAAATCTTAAATATTTCAGGATCTTCGTGAAGAATTGAAGTATTTTTCAGTTCTTGTTAAAATGTGATTTATTTATGAATTACAATTTTTACTAAAACAGCTAACAGATTCTTGAAGCCCATGGGACAAGGGATCCTTGAAGGTGTCTAAGGGGACAATTGTGCTATGCTTTTTTTTTTTTTTTTTTGATTGAATGCTATTCTACAGTCCCAAAGTAGACAGACTGCTTAGCATTTTAATTGGTTTTCAAGATGAATTCAGGTTTAATGTTCAAGGCCAAAGACAGGGTTATGAAGGTTAATTATACTTATCAACATTTGGGAACAGTCAATTCTCACTGTATGTGAAGTGTTGGCATCGTGCTTTTTTCTTGGGGGGAAATTGCTTATTCATGCTGTAACTGGAATGCTTGTGTGCTTATCTTGGTTTGGTGGTTTTGATGGGTGTCTCAGTTACTTTACAGTTTGGTGCTTATAAATGGCTTTGAAATACCCAGCTGGCTATTCACTTTTAATCTGGATTTTGTTCAGTTAATAGCACTCCTGGAGTTACAAGCCCTAATTTTGTATTCCATGTCTGTTGCAGACAATTTGGATACAAAAAAAGCTGAAGTTGTGAATGTCACAGACTTTCTGGAAGCTGTCACGGGAGTGTAAAATGTGCCACTGTATTAAGAATTACTGGCTTATGGTATTTTTTCTCATGTTGTGATCATCAGGAAGAGGACAGCTCATCCTTCTCTGAATTCTGTTGAGGGCTACAAATGAAGGAACGAAATCCTTTCTAATAGGAAAGATTATGTATGCCAAGCTTTTTGAGATTAGAGGCTCTGCATGCTTGTTGCTGTCTTTAAAATCAGTATTACCTGTGCTTCTGCTTTACAATTTTGGAAAAAAAACCCCAAACCAATAAATTTTTACTCTTCTACATGTTCATGATAGGATTTCTTGGACAAATCATAGTTTTTAAAAGTTAAAGACTCTAGTTGTAACTACACTGTACCTGCTGAAGTTGACTGGTTTGTA
The DNA here is from genome assembly GCA_013399875.1 of Gymnorhina tibicen. Taxonomy (NCBI): domain Eukaryota; kingdom Metazoa; phylum Chordata; class Aves; order Passeriformes; family Artamidae; genus Gymnorhina; species Gymnorhina tibicen. The sequence goes on along the minus strand of VXAZ01005475.1, from coordinate 1,375,831 downwards.
TCTGTGACAGCTGGTTTTGGATACTCAATAGTGGGTTGAAAGGGCAGGACGTAAGGTTCCTCCCCCTTAGCACTGCACATGGTTGGAAGCATGTACTGCCAGTTACTCCTAGAGCTGCTGCTGCAGGAATTCTGAATGGGTACCTGCACTTTTCTTCCTTCTGACATCTCCGAGCAGTGCATGAAAGTGAGCGTCAGAGATGGAATGTGCCCCAGGAACGCACTCTTACTCTCTGGGTAGGTTGGAATGTTCATTTTTGTTCAGTTACAGCTTCTGAGCTGTTGCTGCCTGGCTCCATTTACTTTGTAAAGCATGGAAATTAGCGTTTCATCCTTTTCCTACATGTTAGACTTGGAAATACATGTGTAAGCTGCCTTCAAGGGAATAAAATGTGTAACATTATATATAGAGATGTAGTTAACTGCTTTGGCAGAGATAAAGGGTATTGAATTGCTTTATGCTAATATTATCTTGGTAGTTAAGGTTGTGTTATCTTGGTATTGTGTGTGATTTTAAATATGAAAGTGTATTATAAAATGCTGTTAACTGATAATTGTTGTCAGTTTGGGGGACAATATTGGAATATTGTAATGTTTTAAAAGGGAATGATGTAGGTTTTTTCTTTTTAAAAAAGAAACACATTCCCTCTTGAAATTATTCTTTCCCTTATTTATCATAAAAATAGCAATTGAATTTGTTTGAGCTCACAAGTATGGCATCCTTCCTTCCCAGCATTTGCATCTGTCTTCTGTCTGGCCCGGCATTCCTGAACTACATGATGTCTCTCGCCCCTTAACTAGCTCCTTTAACTTGCTGAGTATTGAGGGGCCGGATAGAGGATGGTGGGGAGGCAGGATTCAAAACTTCCTATCACACATTCCTATGGGATTTCATAGCTGAGAGGATTGTATTCACTTTAAATCAGGTGTTCAAGCTATTTGATGGCCCCATTAAAACATTTTATGGGAAAGAGAATTCCCAGTACTTGAGTAGACTGGGTGGAAGGGCAGGAGGAGGTGCCTTGTCCATTAAATATTTGTTTAGCCTTGAACACAATAACGCTTTGCCCAGGATGTCATTTTTTAATCTGTTTTCTTCTCCAAAGCATTTCAAAGAACTTCCAAGGAAGTGTCAAGGCTTTGTTTTCCTGTCTGTGCTTAAAACCACTCCCTGGCTGTCAAGGAACAGAACTGTTTATCCCAACCATGACACGTACTCAACTGATTCAAGCAGAAAAGATGGTATCTTCTATACTGGTCCCTGAAGCAGAACACTGAATGTACCCTGATAATATGTGGCTCTTGCTATGAAAAGTCTTGGTGTCTCCTTGCAGTACTGGGAACAAAAAGCATTCTGCTCTTCAGAAATGGGAAATGTTTAATTTCTGTTCTTGAGGGCTGACTTTGATCTGTGAAAGGCTTGACTTCTATTTTCATCTCTGTCAAAAATCATTTTTATATAAGTTGCTTGTTTGTTGCAAATAGGGTGAGCAGTGGCCTGACTTACATTAGGCAGCGATAGTGACCTGATTTCTGAGGGCTGTGAATTGCAGGTAAGTTGTCACTTGATGATGTTTGTAGTTCTTCCATAGCCGTTTGTTGTGGCAGACCAGGTGCTTCTCATTGCCCAAAGAAACGTCATAGAGGAGCTTGTAATTTGTTAAATAGAAATGGGTAGATAAACAGGAGGTTTATTGTTAGGTCACTTGCCAAGTCTGCAGTGCAATAATATTGTACAGTTCCTGTGGATCAGGCTGTATTGTTTAAGTATGGTTGTTCATTCTGTTAAACTAAAAGCTATGTGAGATTGGTGCAGCAGTTCCAAATCAAAGTTGATCAGCAGTTACTCAATAGCTTCAGAAGCCAAGCTTGGATATTTGGTGCTAAAAGCACTAGTTCTTGTTAAGCCTGTATGAAGTCTATTTGTAATATTTTTTTCCTGTATTTAAAAAAACCCTCACAGAACAACAATGAAAAGCCTCCCAAAAAACCCCCAACTTTCCCTGCTAGGATCCCGCAAAAAACCTCACAAACCATAAACAAACACAAAAAACCAACCCTGCCAAAAACCCTATGAAAGATCCTGAATTGTGATCGTGTAGAAGAGCACTGACATCTAAAAAGCAAAACTGGGTTCATCAGCTCATTTTACTTTAGCATTTGAGTGAAAAAAACCAAACTTGGCAGAATCAATGGAAATCTAAATTAGACTTTCTAAAGCTTTTTAATAAACCATGATGTGTAAACCAGATACTATTGCTGCCTGTTTGAACCTGCCGCTACTTTAAGTTAGGATTTCTAGGGTTTTTCCTATTGCAGTAGGCTGCTATGACCTTTTGTTCTTAAATTCTTGTACAGATATCCTGTATCTTAAACTTGTGTAAACTACCTTCTAGCACTAGCCAAAAGAAATCCAAATGAAGGCCATTTCTTATGTCATCAATTCTGTTTTAATATCAAGAAGAGACACTGCTGCTAAAATAAGAAAATTAAATTGTACATGAGAATAAACATAAGGTTCCTGTTTGAAATATCCGCATTTAAGCCTGCAGAAAGACCATTTTTTAGAAACCTCTCACACAACATAACTGTATTACAGCCAACACAGCTCAACTGAGACTTTTTTGTCTGTGTTAAGCCGTCTTTCAGATTTTTAATCTTGGAACTTGCATTGATTTCTCTATTTTATCATATTTCAGTTTAGAGCAGAAATTAGGATTGTAGTTACTGTCTTAAGTGAGCTCCTGTGAAATGTATTCATAATATCATTAGACAGGTAAATCTCAGTTCCTACTTTGCTGAAACAGCCACTGGGATACAGAAAAGTGATTCTGTACTTGTAGGTGTTTGAGAGCTGTGACACTTAGGGTGTCCTTTCAACAAGTATGAAAATTTAAAAGAGGCCTTAAGGTTCCTTTCACCCCTTGAAAATAAGTTGGGCATCCTTTTCAGTTCTCAGAGGCAGCAAAATACATAGCGTGAAGGAAGGACTAAAAATCTAGTAGAATTGCCATTAGAAAATTAGTCTTTGCACTGACTCAATTTTGGAGGTATATTCTTCATTTAATGGAATATTTTATGTATTCATTTAGGAAGTCAGTTGCAATAGCATCTGATGTGGCAGTGAACTGTCTGCGTGTTGGTACCTATCTGTCCAGGCAAAATCACTGCAGCTTCTGAGATGCAGAAACTTTACGGTAGTTTAAGCTAGCTTTTTACTTTTATTTGCAGTAGGTAAAAAGCACTCACCTAGTCACATATAGTTTATTTAGCAGTTAATAATTCACTGATATGTAATAGTATGATTATTTGCAATAGTTTATATATACTCTCAGGATAGCTTTCTGAAACTTTATTCCTTATGAAGTACATTGTATTCTTGACCTGCAGATGAGACTTAAAATATTTCTGTATCTATGATCTCATTATAACTAAAATGTTTAGATACATCATTTGATGTATTAAGGTAGACTTTTAACATTCTCTTATTGAGGCTTTTTCAGCACAATTAATTAATTCTTGTATTCTTAAAATGTTTTTCATAATCTTGGGTTTTGTTTTGGAAAGTTCCATGCAGAAGAAATCCAGATCTATTTGCTCTCTCAGGAGGGCAACTGATTCCACTTTGGCATCAGAATCAGAAGGATTTGTTCTGCCACCTCTCCATCTTGTCTGTGGAAACATTTCTGCTGACTTACCTTATTTTTTCATTTCAGAAAAACCTCTAACAACAACATTGTTTTTCCTTTTGCCTTGGCTTGATTCCCTTCATTTCCTGAAGTAGTTTCCAGTTGATGTTGGGGGAGTCTGTAGCTGTAAGTCCATGCTTACCCAGGCTGATACGGTTGTAATGGAGGTGAGTGAAAAGGTGTCCCTCAGCTGTTTGTTACCACTGTGGCACCAGACGTGCAGAAGTCCCACGACCTAGCTCAGTTTAAATGATAGACATTTTGTTAGTGTCTGTTTAAAATAATTTACAACAGTGGGGATTCCTCTCGACAGAATAGGGTTAGGGGGCACCTGCACAGACAGGTCTGCAGGGAGTTCAGAAGGACCTCAGCCACAGTGGGGAAAGAGGTGGTAAGGACCAGGTGTGGAGGACTGGTAATCTCCTAATCCCTTTCAGCTGTCTCTAGAAGAGTGTGTCACACTGCCTTTTCATACAGCTGCCAAAATGGGAGAGAAGAAAGACAGAGGGTACCATGTGAGAGACTATTATTAGTAACTGTACAGATGCGAAGGAAAATTGCAGGGTGGAGTTCTGAAAGGAATATGGTTTGCAGTGTCTCTAACCACTTAGTTTTAGTCCATCTCTTTTTCCTCAAAAAATCAAGACTCTCACTGGCCAATTTGACCTTGTATTAAGGTTGTGTATGACACCCACTTAGTTATTTTGCTGGTTAGTACTGCAACAAAATAACAAAAAATAAAAATGTATGTAAGGATAAAATGCTAGATTTGGTGTTGTAAGGTTTGAATAAATCTTCTTTCCTTACTTCACAATAAAACAAACAAAAAAATCTGAATATTTTATGAAGCTTCATAGGTTCTCTCTTAATGAACAAAATCAGTGGTTTATTGCCTCTCTTACTTTTGTGCTCGAAAGTTAGACTGAGCCCCAGGTAAAAATGGCATGTGGAGTTGAAGTGTATAATGCTGCAGATAACTAGACACCTTGAAGTGAAGAAATAGACTTTTTTACAATTAAGACCAAAAACTCATTTGAATCATGGGAGCAGTCTTGCAGAATATGTATCATGAAGACTGGGATAAGTTTGGGAGCTTTGAAGTGTGTTTCAATGGCCGAAGGGCTCCAGAAGCCTAGGTACTCAAGCTTTTAGAGAGAATCTTGGGATTTAGTACCTGTAGGTGACTCTTACCATCTTTTCTGTACTCCTTCATTTTTTTCAGGACTGGAACACCAGTTTAAGGTAGTAATTATTAAAGTTGCAGTGGGTATTCAGAAATTTTTTATGCTGTCCTTGGCCTTCATTGCCATAACTCTCTCGAAAGATAAATGAGGTATCTGGACTATGCCAGGTTTTTTCTAGATGAAAGATGTTTTCAAGTCCTGTTCTTAAACACTTCAACTTTTCTGGCGTTTTTTTGGTGGTTTGGTATTTGATATTTTTTTCCCTTCTGAAAACAGCAATACAGAAACAGAGGAAACAGCTTGCTCTGCATGTGGACTGTTTATTCAGGAAATGAGAAGGCAGGTGATGAAACTCAGGGTGGAAGGAAGTGTTTCATAAGGGTAGATTTGGTGGCTGATAGCATTAAGTGATCACAGTGTACTTGGGGGACTTGAGGCAGTTGTTGATTCTGGTGTGGTTGTACTTGTAGCAGACTTTTGAGCATTCAAACATTGCAAGTCAGTTAATGTAGCTGTGCAGTTTGCCACCTATGACTTCTCCTATATAGTTAGTCACTGGTTTTGTCAAGCTCTCCTGAACCTAGAAATTTACTCAACGCTCAGATTTCTCTTCTAGAATTGCAGAATACAACCAGTTCCTGGTTCTTCCAAGTTCTTGTAAGTGTAAGATGCTTAGTTTGAGAATTGAGAACAAGTTGTGATTTCTTTGTTTACCAGATCTTTTGCTGAATTTTTTGACCCTCCTTCATTTTTAACAGTAACTCTGCTTCAGTTCCTGCTTTCTTGGAACTGATCTCAACAAACACAGGGTACTTGGCATGCAGTGGCTCTGTGTCATGTGCAAGAAGCTGGCCTGATCTGTAGCTTGATAATGAAGTGTACTTGGTGTGCAGACTTGTTAGCTGAGAAAGATGATCTGTGGCCTTGCGCTACAACCAGGAGGCTGCTCTTCTTCTGGTGCACTGTATTCAAAGAGCCTTGAGAGTAAGACATGTACTTCTATTACCTTCTATGCAATTGCTGCTCCCCCGCTGCATGGAGCAAAGTGAAAGGGCCTTCAGCAGTCATATGACAGCATGAAAGACACTCGGATTTTTTGACAGTCTTGGTTTGATCACCCTAGTTAGATTTAGGGTGTAGATTTCCTTTAATCTCTTAAAACTGATCCTATACCTCTTAGGGGTTATAGGTACCTATAACTGTTACAGTTAGCTCTTAATGTCTAGGAAACTTGTTCTTTTTGGTTTGTTTTAGCAGTTAGATACCTTTCTCAAGCATATTACCTTAAACTTCCTGAGGGACCTTACAGAACTGTTTACCTAGAGTTCACCTGGTTATCCTGACAGATAGTTGGACATGAGCCAGCAACCTACCCTTGCCGTAAAAAAGATGAACGGTGTTCCTGAATGCCTTAGACAAAGCACTGTCAGCAGGTTGAGAATAGTGATCCTTCCTCTCTACTCAGCACTGCTGAATTCACATCTGGGGTGTTGTGTACAGTTCAGGGCTCCCGAGTACAAGAGGGTTGTGGATGTACTGGAGAGAGTCCAGTGAAGGGCTATGAAGATGATCAAAAGCTGGATTGTCTCTTGTGTGAGGAAAGGCTGAAAGAGCTGGGTCTGTCTAGCCTGGAGAAGAGAAGGTTCAGGGGGAACCCATCAATGGGTATAAATACCTGAAGGGAGGGTATAAAGGTGACAGATACAGGTTCTTTCCAGTGGTGCTCAGTGTTGGTACAAGAGGCAATGCGCACAAACAGAAACATGGGAAGTTCCATCCCGACGTCAGGAACACTTTTTGACTTGGAGGGCAACCAAGCACCGGCACAGGTTGGCCAGGGGGGTTGTGTAGTCTTCATTCTTGAGATATTCAAAAGCTGTCTAGACGTCCTTCTGCAAAAGAGGGCTTGGGCAAGATGACCTTCAGAGGTCTTTTCCTACCGCAACCATTCTCTGATTCCCTGTTAAATAGCATTTCTTTGGTACTGTTGTGACTCTGCTTTCCAGCAAGTACCTAGGTGAATTTTTACCCTTCTTGACATCAGTGTCAACAACTAGTTTTCTTTTCTTCTAGTGTGCCTTGCCTTTGCTTGCTGCCACATTGATCTTTAAAGTCAGTGTATTATTATGCTTGTGTCATCTTAAAAGAATTTATAGTATATTCTTATCTGATACTCATCTCAGCAACTTAAATGCTTCTACTTATTTTAGGCGTTAGGGAAAGAAGGCAGGCATGCAGCAGAGCTCAGGTGGGTTTGGAGGCCAGAGCCGAGGAGCACACTTGCCTTTGGAAAGGCTGGGTCAGAAGGCAGCAGCTGTTTCACCGCGCAGCCCGGTCGGTGGCAGGTCACAGTGAGGCTGGGCCGTGCCTGGGAGGGTTGGTGCTGGAGTGCAGGAGGGTACTGTGATACTGTGACAGGTCACAAAACAGGATCGCAGTGCAAGTGCCAGATCTAATGACCGGAGGTGATAGTCCTTGGGAAGAAAGCTAAAACCTGCCTGTCTAATACAGTATGCAGGTGTTCAAGTAACTTGGTCCATTGACTAAAAAGAAAATTTATTAGATTCAGGGGTCATCTCTACCACTTGCACTTTGTGGCTGCACCTTGGCTGAAATTCAGGAACTTGAGTGGGGACAGTGGGGACTCTTGATGAAAGTCTCCAGATTTAGTGAAGTGTTTGAACTGAAGCTAATCTTGTGTGGGAGCAGAGGAAGAAGAGTCGAGTCCTTTTGTGAATTGAACTACGATTTTATGTTATAAATATACTACCAATAGGGTATTACTGCCACAGTGTCAGGGCTAAACTCTCTTGTGCCTGGAACAAGTATCATGTTTGGTGATGAACTCTTGTTAGCCTGGCAGAAAAAGGGCCTTGCATTGCCTAATAACTATTTAGTTAAGCAAACATACCCTCCAATAAAAGCTTACATAATCCGGTTAACATAGGGAATATGTAAGTCAATGCAGAACACTGCCATATCCACTTCACTGATCTCTATAGGACTGAACAAAAGCTTGCTGCCACAGTTTCTCTCATGGCCAAGGCACCTAAGTTGTGCTGCTTTTGGTCGGTGGTCTGTGTAACTATATCTAAGAGAATATTGTGTAACAGTATAGTACTGAGACATCCATTTTTCGGCTTTTGAAATTACTTCTTTTTAATGGGCAGGAGTTGTCTTCTTACCTCTTCCCGTAGGACTTTTGAGCATGCATGTGTGTAGATAGAAAAGATCCTGTTCATGCAGGGTAGTAGCTTTCATTGATGCATATTTTTCTTTCCTTATGTGGGAGACCTAAGGAGGATTTTCCTATTCTCAAGGTGCAACGAACTGAAAACCAAATTGTTACAAAAACTACCAATGTCTGAAGCAATCTGTTAAAACAGTAGAACTACAGAATGGTTTGGGTTATAAGGGACCTTAAAGACCATCTAGCTCCAGCCTCCTTGCCGTAAGCAGGGACACCTTCCACTAGACCAGGTTGCTCTAAGCCCCATCCAGCCTGGTCTTGAATACTTCCAGGGATGGGGCATCCACAGCTGCTCTGAGCAGCCTGTTCCAGTGTCTCACCACCCTCACAGTAAAGAATTTCTTTCTAATATCTAATACCAAGTATAAACATTGCGAAAACGGACTAGACCTGTGAATGACCTGGTGGGCTGACCTGCTGACCACGCTTCTTTTGATGCAGCCCAGGATACAGTTGGCTTTCTGGGCTGCAAGCACACGTTGCCAGGTCATGTCTAGTTTTCATCCATCAGTATCCCCAGTTCCTTTTCCTCAGGACTGTTCTCAACCTGTTCTCAACCCAACCTTGGCTGTTTGTGCTTGCAAGTGTTTGTCCTGGGGATTGCCCCAGCCCAGGTGCAGGACCTTGCACCTGGCCGTGTTGAACTAACTTCTGAGGTTCACACGGACCCAGCTCTGAAGTGTGCCAAGGTCCCTCTGGATGGCATCTCTTCCCCCAGCTTGTCAGCTGCACCGCACAGTTTGGTGTCATCTGCAAAAATAAGATGGAATACAGATGGTAACAGGACAGGTTATGGATTGTGTGATAAGAGGAAAACATTTCATTTCTGCTTTAAATATATGGTTTTGACCTGTTTAGCCTTCTTGAAAGTTGGAGAGGAAGAGCTTATTTTGTGGCAGGATTCGTCTGATTGGTACAAGTGCTTTAAAGTAAGTAATACCTTTGTGAGTGCCTGATTGTATCCATTGTCTTTAAAGGAAAAGTTTCTGACTAGCTGGATGCCATTATAGAGTTATTTGAAAATAATTTCATTCTGCATGTGCCCTCCTGAACACTTAAGCTTTTAAGAATTAAGATTGTGAAGGAACATTTGTTAATTAAAACCTCAAGCTGACCAAACTGCAAACACTTGTGGATGTTACAGAGAGCAGCAAGGGCACGTCATGAATGTTCCCTAAAAGCTACAAAAACTCCCTAAATCAATAAAATGATACATTTGGGGTTGTATCTTCAAATCTAATGGTTGAGTTAGCTAAAGTAGAAAAGAGCTTGCTCGCTTGTGGAAGCACCCTTCATAATAACCTGACTACATTTACAAATAAATAAATTCCTCTTCCCTAAATTGGTTGGAAAGTTGTTTCAAAGCCTTGGGACTCAGATGGTTAGAAGCATTCTGTAATTTTCAAAATAAATCTGTTCTCCAGTTTCATACTTACTTGATTCTTTGGCAACATCCTTTTGCTGAGAGAGCCCTTTTCCTTCCTTTGTATTTATTTTGGCATATAACAGAAGCAATATTGTTCACTTTCAGCCTTCATTTTGCCAAGAAAAATAAGCCAAGCTGGCTGTCTACTCATAAGCTAAACAGCTTGGGGGAAGGTAGTCCTTAACCATTTCTGCAGCTGCTTTACTGTTTAAACATGAGCACGTAGAATTTTTTCCTTCCCTTTCCCAGAAAACTTCTCTGAAGCCTGTGGGACCCTGCTGGATTATGAGTGTCTTTGGGACCACAGGTGATCACGAATGGTAAGAATTAGGCATTAGGGTACCTGTCTGATGGTACTGTTCTTGACACTAAGATAAGGAAGGACGTAGTGGTTGTGGTCATGTGAACAAATGGAGGAGCAGAATACACCAGGAGCATTGACAATAAAAATTAAGAGTTGAGAAACCTCTGTTAAATATAAAGATGGGCTAAAAGTGTTTTAGGCTGAATGTTTCTGTCAGCAAAGATCTGTTCCTTTGGATAACTTTAGTATGGTTACAAGTTTGTTTAGCTGAAAAAAGCTGAAAACCGGCTTTAAATAGCAGTGCACGCATCTGTTTGTAATGCCACTCACTTTTCATCCTATTTAAAAGAGTTTGGTGTTTCTGTAAGTTGAATATGCATGCAGTCTGGTGTTGCTGAATTTCCTGCTAATAAGAGAACCTAAAATGGGTGTGTGGGGGAGAGATGACAAGGAACAGACATCAAAAATCATTACCCAATCTGCATCTTGTGTTTGGGTGTGGAAGGTAAGGGTCGTGGTGCCTGCTGCTCTGGGAAACGGAGCTTTGGGGTGAATTCCTCTTTCTGTGGTAATGACATCTTTCCTTTTATTAAAGCAAATTAATCACTTGCAGTCATCTCTTTTCAAATGTTTACTGTTTCTAATTTACAGGAGAACATCTAGCCATGTGCTTCCCAGTTATGTTCCTCCTCAGTTAATTACTCAGGTGCTTGAGCAATGTCCTCCTCAGTTCATTGGACTAAGTCATAGAAAACTTCTAACTTTGCACTTTTGTTAGCACACAGTCATTTTGTTAAACTATTTTTTAATGGTTCCTTTTGTGGCTTACTGGCATATGTTACAGTAATTTGCTAGAGTGTATTAATACTGTTTATGTTTTTTCCTGAGGGAAAATTCTAACTTGCTTTACATAATACAAAACCAAAAAACAATTATAATAAAACATTGAAAGCAGTTGAATAAATCATTATTCTTTATAGTGAGATTTGTTTTCATGAGCGTCTATTTCCTGAGACAGACCTTGAACCATAAGATCCTGTGCATTCTGGTTATCTGTTTGCCTTTCTCCCATCCTCCTGCATTCAGGATGCTCCTCAGGTTCCCGGGAGGGACTGTGATGATTCTTCCCACCTCACCCTTCCATCCTCGCTAAATCTGTTTTTACTAAACCTTGCTACTAACCTGATGCATAGATTAAGCACAATAGGTTAACGTCATAGCGTAAAAAAAAAAAAATCACCATCTCCATACTAACCCTGCTCTTGCTCAAGTGTTGGTTTAGCAATTGAGTTTGTAATTTAGCTGCTTCCTGCCCCCTCACCCCATCCAAGACAAAAGGAAAGAAAAAAATTGTCTTTGGGCTAATTGTCTGATCAAACACTTGCTGTGGCTGGCAGGAAGGGCAGAGTGAGAGCAGCTTTGCAGAGGGTGGGACCACAGGTTTTTCTCCCTGTGCAATACTGGCTGTACTGTTCCGAACAGGTAAGCACACAGCCTCCTCATTCACTACTGTCTTGTTTGATGGAGGTGTTGGAGAGAGAGAGGCAGAGTGATGGGCTATAGCTGGACATCTCAATAGGCATCCCAGTTTGATCTGCACCTCTCCTGAAACTCGCTTAACGAGTCAATGGTTAAAGCACTTTCTTTCCACCAAGTTTTGTTTGATTCCAGAGCGTGTGCTTGTCTCACTAATGACTTCAAATATGCTGTGAATACCAAGATTCATTGTGGGTTTCATTCTCTTGCAAAAAAAGTAAATAGGAAATGCTTAGAGAATGAGGCATTGCTTTCTGGCTGTGTGTGGTGACCCCCAGATGAGTGCCTGCTGTGCCACAGAAGGTGCTGGCTTGCACGTATTATTTTAGTTCTGTGTTTTGGTTCCACAAAGCAATATGTGGCTGTTTCTGGCATTATGCTGGGAAGCCCTCAACTCTGACTGCTCCAGAATAGCTTTGTTTTGTACCCAAACAGTTGGTGTGCAAATGCCTGTGGGACGGGAATGGTGTGCTGCTGGGAATTCTGGAACAACGGGAAATAAAGGGCAAAATGTGTGGGTTTCTTTTTTTTTGCATAATTCTTCCTAATTTGTAGAAGTAAATGCTTGCCTCTGTGAGTAGTTTTTGTTTTGGCCATTTTATTTGAAACTATTCTCTCCATTCCTAAGTTGATTTCTATAGGTGTATGTTCATGTTTTGTGAGGAGCTGTAAAATTCAGAGGTTACCATACAAGACTATTTACCCTCTTAAAACATAGTGGGGAGAAAGTGTTGCTCTCTAATGGATTTCAGCCCTTGGAATTAAATTATTACATTTTTCTTTTCCTCTCTAGGGTCTCAATTAGCAGGATGGAAGAACTCTAACTGATAGAGACAGAGAATAGGCCCTTTCAACATGGAGAACGTGCCAGTTGATGGGGAACTGGATAGAAATTCAGTGAGTAATTTAAGTGTGCCTTTATGTAATGACATGAATGTGAAGATGCTTTTGCATGGAGAGGGTTACATGGCTTGAATCTGTTCACTTTTGGTTTGAATTGATACTTTTCTGGTGAATGTATTTGGAATGTCATGTATCATTTACTAGATTCTCCTGGTAAGAGGGCTGAATATCAAAAAACTTTTGTATTTTGGATTTGATTTGATTTTTGGCTTTTGTCTCAGAGTCCCAAAGGAAAAAGGTATTCCTCTCAGTCTAATTGGCACTTTGCTAGTTAGTGACTATGGACAATAGAAAAAGTAATGTAGTTCTTGGTGGAATGAAGAGCAGAAAAGACAAAAGGAATGATAATTATATGTTATGAGAGTAATCTGAGGTGTAAGAATGATAATCTGTACTGATCATAAAATTTCTGAAGCAGTGAAGCTCTTTCTAAGCACAATTTAAAAACAGGAAGGGCTAGTGGGTACTATCATGCTTCATCATCATCATAAATGTTCGAATTATCGAAGAGTTTAGTTTTTCCACAAACTGTGTTACATAGAAGCACTCTAATAGCTGAAGCAGGAAATGTTTTAGAGTTTCCAAAACACTGCCTCCCAAAGGCAAAATAGGATATGTTTTCTGTAACTGAGGTGAAGGTCAAGTTTAACACCTCATTACTGACAAGCTTTATTTGTGATAGTCAGCTATTACGTGGAGCTACAGATAGTCAACTACTACATTTGATCAAGTGTTTTATTACTGTTTTTATCTTAAGTGATGAGTTTGGAGACAATCTATTTTGCTGTGCATTAAGAAAATTATTGGCTTCTTTCTGTAATGATCAAGTTCTTTGGTTTGCTCTGTGGCCCATGCATCTATATCCCAGATGCACCATACTATGAGTATCACCTGTAAACTCTGCAGTAGGGTATTTTTATTTTTTAAAAAAATCCTGTCAGTTCAGTTGCTGTGCTCTTTGCTTCCTCAAAATATATAGAATGTACCAGTTTACAAAACACTTCGAAGTAACAAAATGTGCTACTTTTCTTTTTGTGATATGCCTTTAGCATAGCATAATCTTAAGAAGGTACCTCAAAATGAATCTGTGTTTTACTGAGACTCCTTTAGAAGAATGCTAAGTGTAAGGATGGATTGCCTTTCATCCTGTGTGCTTCTGAAGTGTCATCTCAGAATAACTTTTTTTTAACTGATGGTAAATAGGCTACTCTAAGCGTTTCTTATCAAAATATCAGCCAGGGTGGTAATTGTCTGTCTTAATTGCATTACAACGTCAAGTTTTGTGTGTTACACCACAGGTGTTAAAAAAGTTTTTGAAAGCTTATTTGGTAGTCTGATATACTTGGTCTAGTGTATATCATAGTGAAAAAAAGTGAAAATCAAATATTAAAAATGCCATATGTATTTTAAGATAGATTGACCCAGTAATTTTGAACACCTTTAGTCAATGCAAATCCTGACACTTTCCAGAAATTTAAATTTTTTGAAATCATGTTTAAAATTTTTCAGTATTCCAGACTTTTAGGTGCAATCTGTTTGTTTCGGGTTTTTTTTAAAGTTCCATTGTCATGATAAAATTAATAAAATACACAAGTTGCAATGCGCATGAGGAATAATGATCAATGGTTTTCTCCACTTTTAAGTCCTTTGGGACGTTTGTAGGAGGTATCTGAAAAAACCTTTTTTAGAGGTGCCAGCTTTGTAGTTTGCTTCTTTGGCTTATGTGTAAAAGAAGAACAGATGAGGAGATCACAGACCTTAATGCTGTGCTCTTTCCTTCCCAGAATCAGTATAAGCAGAAAAGTCTTGTACTAAATGCTCTTCTTGTCTAACAATTAGGTTGATACGTACTGAATATAAATTTGAAGACAAAGGCTGTGACAGCTCAGCAAACTATTTTTGTAGTCTGACACCATTAAAACAGTGCAAAATAAAAGATGCTTTGCTTTGAGTTCTTGTTTGAGAACAATTTTTGCCTACTTTTCTATAAAATAATAATTTAATCAAGTCTCACTGCCCCAGAACTTGGAACTTTACATGGAAATGTATGGTATAAACTATTCTTTTTTGAAATTATTTTTTTTGTAATTCTTACTCACTTCTAATTTTTGCTAAAACATATATTTAATAAATAATTTGCCTGTGATATAACTTGTACAGTCAGTGTCAGTCCTTGCTACTTAATCCATCAACAGGCATAAAAGTACCTTTTTTTCCTTGAAGCACTGAGTCGAAGTTCTTTTTATTGATCAGATGTGTAAGTTGGGTCAGTGGTCCTGGATTTAAATGTAACAGGATTAATTTTAATGGTTTACATGTATTAGAGATTGTCTTCAGCAAGATGAAAACTCAAACTTGACTTTAGAATGTTCATGTAAACTATCAAAAATTTAGCTGTATGTTTTGATTGTAAAGCTAGTAAGTGTTTTTAAAAAACTTCCGTAATATGAGATTAAGACATGCTAGCGTGACATATGCTTTTGTTTTTACCCTAATATTCAACAGGAGAAGGATTTTGGTTTTTAGTAGAACTTGGCAGATATAACTTAAAACTTTAGTAGCAGTTGTTATAAGCTTTATTTCTGAGAAATGAGCATCTAAAGATAGTGCTTTTCTGAAGCACATGAGCTCCCTTTGTATAAAAACAGAATTACAGCTGCTGTCTCATGTGATGCTTTATATTGCTGGATTATATTGCTGGTTTTACTTCTTAGGCAAAAACTTTACTGGGAGGAGAACTAGGCTTTATATATTTTGGTAGCAACATTTTAAAGCAATTGTGCATCTATAGAAGTGAAATCGATCACGTAGCATTGAGAACCTGTCAAAGGACTTGTTCTGTAATCTGCAATCAAAGTCATCAATTATATAATGTGAAAATAAGGGGAGGCTGTGCCTCTGGAAATATGTGTATGTTTCTCTTAATTTTGTGCGTTTAGAATAAGAGTTGTGGGTGGTGATGGACAGGAATGTCCTGATGACATTCTTTTCAGAGAAAACATTGAAGTAGTAAAACTGTCATGTTTTGTTCCCTTAGTGGTTTGGAACCCCAGTCTGCAGTGATACGGATTGCAGATGATAGAGGTGCAGTAGGCCATTGGAAAATGAAGTGGTTTTTTTGGCCAAAATAATCTCGTTTCAGTAACTGAACATCTCACACCAGTGTTTAGAAATACACATTCTGAAGGTTTTAGGTAAATACACAGACCCAAATACCTGTAATGAAGAGAGGGGGTTGACCAGCAACAGAGTTTGGTGTGTAAACAGAATATCTATTGGAGAAGATCAAGGACAGAGTTAGACAGGCTTGTGTTTCAGCCTCTGGCATAGGAGCTGTTTGTACCAGTTCATAGGATTAACCATGCAATGCTAAAATATTTATATGAAAAGCCCCTGCATCATCATCTCAGGTGACGGGTTGCCCTGCTGTCCGGTGTCATGTTGTATCTTGGCCAGGGCTGCCTGCGAGGCAGGCAGTGAGACAGGACCTGCTGCAGTGCCTTTTCACTCCTATTCCTTCCACACGTGAGTAACGCGCTGCGAGTGAACGTCCGGCTGAGTCTCAGGTGCTTCTGATCCTGTGTGTCTGTGTACAAGGTATTTTTCCCGTTCCGTTCTCTTGCCTTCCAACTCCCGGTGACAAATAAAGCAGCCCAGTGCTGAGTAGCGGTGCTCCCAGTCCTTCTGGCAGTTGCTGGGTCTCTGTACAGTTTCTGCAGGCTTCTTGTCCTCTTGTCAGCCACTATTCTCTTGAATCTAAAATCAGCATAGGGTAGGACAGTTCCTGTCTGAACATAAATTGTTTCCTAGTCTGCAGTATGTTATCTGTACATTAAGAATAAACACTTTGCCTTGAAAGCCATTGAATTCTTGAATATTTTTCATGCACTACTACCCAAACCTGTCTGGTAAGTTCATGGGTTTCACTCTTGACCTGAATTTAGTCTCTGGTAGGAATAGAAGGTTATTTTCCAAGTGTGCTTATATTTTATTTCAGATTTTCCTGTTCAATCAAGTTCTGTTCCAGAAAGTGCAGAATTATGAAAGAAGGGTTCCCTCACCTTTCCTGTGATGTGTACTGCAATTGCTGTATATTCATTGCAGTACTTGCATTTGCACATTGCACTGTCAATTTACAATTTGCTACCCTTAGGCAGATGTGAGGGATAAAAAAAAAATAAATCAGTGTTTTGAGATCAGGAGTGCAAGACAACACTTGCGCTTGGAAAGATTTTGATTATGATTTTTCTTTTTTACATTTCCTGCGTTAAGTCCTGATAAGAGAGGCAAGATTGGATCCTCTTTAAAGCAGAGCAAGGATTTCTCTACTTTATGAAGCACAAGTTTTTTATTTGGGATATAGAAGATATGTCATGTTTGGATTTATCTTATTTTTAAGGAGGAAATGTTCATGCTGATCAGTATTCTTTTTTCTCCTTTTTTGTTATTCACAGACTTCAAATGTAGTAAATCCTTTAAGACATAAGTGGAATTTGCCTTGTGCATGTACATGGCTGAGCACAGCAGGATCTTAGCCTTGATTGTGGTCTTGGTTAGCAAGGATTTTAAAAATATTTCAGATCAAATATCAGAAAGGAGTACAGACTATTACTGTGCAGTAACCGTCCTTTAGTGCCTATATTTGATGCATTCAGTGGGAGAGAAATTATTTTTTGTACAACTTGGTTCTACAGAAGTATTAGATGTAAAATATCCTCTTAAATTTAAAACTGCACTGTTTGTCTTGCATCCTAAGCAATTTCAAATGTTACCTGTGTTTGTAGATGAACTGAATCTGTGGCTTCTAAGTTTGTGTTTGTATGCAAAAGCAGGTAGGCTTGGATCTAGGATTAGTGCTAGGTGCTTGCACATTACTGATGGCTTTAAAGGTTTTTTTTCCTTCCAAAACACTTCCCTGAAAGTGGAGTGGTTTTGGAAACATTTTGTGTTATTTCAGCTTTCTTCAGAGCTTCAGTCTTTTGAAACCATTCCAGCTTAAAATTTCTTTAAAAATGCTGTGTATCAAGTCATATGAGCACTAAATTGCTGCTGGAGAGTTTCCACTCAGAAGAAGTGGTTGAAGCAGTTGCTGTTTACTAATGATGGCTTCGAATAATGGCTTTTCTATAAGCATATTTGTCAGATTTGTTGCTTCAACTTTTCTGAACTGCTGAGTCTCTTGAGGCCTTTGGCACTGAGGTGCATGTTGTATTTTAGTTATGAACTAACACTGTTTTCATTGTCCTTCTTTCCCGCTGCTGCTGCTGCTTTTTGTGCACTTGCTTCTTCCTGGCCTGGATTTTTATGTTTGCTGTTCTTCATTCCTCAATTGTATGTGTACACAGCATCATGGTGAGAACAGAGACTCTCCTGGAACATCAAGTAAGTGACTCCTCTCTCCTACATTGTGTTTGCACATATGTTCATAGCACTTAGCATATATGTTTGCGTATAGTTGCTGGGATAAATACTAGGTTTTCTTCTGTATCATAATTGAGAAGTTAAAGTGTGATGAAAATTTGCTGTTGAAAAAGTATTTTGCCTGGCGTATCACTCATCCAAATGTTTCCATACCTTAGCTTTTATTTTTTTAGTGGGAAAAGTTTATTCTTCACCGCTCCCAGTTATGCCCAGGAAAAAAAAAAAAAATCTTTTATATTACTTACTGGAAGAAAAAAAAAAAAAAAAGCTATTTTTATCAGTTTGAAATGAAACATTCTAACACTATTGTAATATAGATAGTAAAGATATGGAAATAATGGTTCAGAAACAGTTTTTTATTTTTGAGCTTGTCTGTTTATAGTGCTGTGTGTGGTTCACTTAATGTCAATAATTTTACATATTAGAACTGAACAGGGTTATATATACTGTAATACTTCAGAATTGGATCTGGTGAGGTGCTAGGGAAAACTTGAGATGTATATACGTGCTTACACGCAGCCAAAGACTTACTGGTGCCATAGGTTTGTGGGCATTAGTATGATAGTATGACTGGCAGAATAATTTTGCCTGGGATTAAGAGTTTGTGTTTGTGGGGAAAAAGAAAGGTGCAGGCACTAATTGTTTCTTTTTGCTTTGAGAAATCTGTGCAGAAGCTGTGGTCTTAGCTGATATGGCTTATTATAGACATTGAAAAACAATGTTGAATTGAATTGTAATAAACCTCTTCCTGTATATGATGTCCTTGTGCTATTTTCAGTGGTGTAGGCACTTTCACAGGCTCATTATAGAAACAGAGGAAGTGGGAATCTGACACTTCAGATTTTTTGTTTCATACCTTTACCTGAAATACATTGGCTGTAAAAGACCCTGATTTATGTTTCTTCTAAGGTATGAATTGTACTGACAAACTTTTATATTAGTAATTTGATGACCAGTAGGATGAACATGAACAAAGTATGTATTCTCAACTCTCAACAGTTCTGTTGGTATTGAAATATGCCCTCTAAAGAGTCACAAGGAGGCTTTGCTATTTACTATTTGATGTTTCTTCTCTAAAATAATGCCTTGTCTTCTCCCTCACCTCAGAGTGAACATCTGAGCATTAGGGTGAGGCATTTTGCAGGAGGGGGGGACAACTTCCTCCTAGTGGCTGCTATGGTCTGGACAAATAGTTACGTTCTTAACTGATTTATTTCCATTTGTTTAGTACTTTTATAATGCTTTATATAAAAAGGAGATTTAAAAACTCTCCTGCCAATCATTCTTCAGCTTTATAGATGGAATTTGTCAAAAACTCACCTGGTTTAAGAAGTTCACCTTGAATTCCCAGGCATGTAAAGTGCTTGCCATGTGGTATTCTGTATTAGGTGATACATAAACTCTGTTTTGTAGAAAAAGAGCCTTTCTGACGGTGCTAGGAGTTGTTGCAGGACCTAATTGACTCCTAATGAAGGAATATGAATTTAACAGTGAGCTTGAAGCTTGTAGTCCCATTAGTGTGACTGAGTCACCATTGCTGAATGTAGCTCACGCTTTAGTAACACCTGTGTGCAGAGCTTGCTTACACTCTGGGTTACTGGCAAGTACTGCCTGAGAAATTACTGCATTGTGACAGCTTAAAGAAACCTCTGGAATTCCCAGAACTTAAAGCTTAAAAAAAAAGTTAGCAGTGCTGCATGCTGCCCATTCACAAACAAGCCTTCTGCACAGGTCACTCAGGAGAGGGTTGCTAGTGCAGTTCCTGCTGTGGAGCCCATGGTGTCACCTGCTGCAGTGGCATGGGAGCTGGCAGGGGCACCTGAGAAATCCCATCCCTGTGGAAGCTAAGTGGCCAGTGGCTCATCAAAAGGACCTTTCAGCTAGTTGGCTGAGAGTTGGTCCTACTTCAGTGCACTATACACCTTAAATCTTTAAAACAAGTATAGCTCACTCTCCTTGCAGCAACCCATTTTGTGCAAACCTGGGAAGCAGCTGTTTTCTTACCCTCTTTTTATTTTTACATACCAGGCCTTTTGTGGTACAGTCCCTTCCCCAGACTTCAGCAACTGCCTTGCTCCCCTCTTTCCCTTGTAGTTGTAGAACAATAAACAACTAGTTAGGTACTACAAGAAGAGCAAAATCAGACACTGCTTTGAAATGCTGGCCTTCTGGCACTGATAGACTTGAATTCTGAACTGGTAAAATGAGCTTGTTGCCTCCCTTGTCCATTTCCTCATATATTTTTCCTCAGCAGCACTTCACATAGAGTATAGTTTGTCTGGAGCAGAGCTTTAGATGGTTTATCTGATGTAGAAAAATAATACAGGTAGGTGTATTGCAATCCTTGCAGCCTTCATAGAATCATTTAGGATGGAAAACACATTTAAGGATCATCAAGTCCAACTGTTAACCCAGCATTGCCAAGTCCACTAAACCACTTCCCCAGTGCCACATCTACATATCCTTTAAATACCTCCAGGACTGGTGACACTTCCCTGGGCAGCCTGTTCCAATGCTTGAGAACCCTTTTGGTGAAGAAATTTTTCTAATATCCCATCTAAACCTCTCATGCCACAACTTGAGGCTGTTTCCTCTTGTCCTGTCACTTGTTATGTGGGAGAAGCTACCTTTCAGGTGGTTGTAGAGAGCAATAAGGTCTACCCTGAATCCCCTTTTCTCCAGGTTAAACAACCTCAGCTCCCTCAGCCATCCTCATCAGACTTGTGCTCCAGACCCTTCACTATCTTACTTGCCCTTCTCTGGACACTCAAGCACGTTTTTATTTTTTCATACTGCTTTGTGTTCATTCCAGGTTTTGCTGCAAAATGTTTCCACTACTGTAATAATAGTAGTGATAAAGCTAAGAAGGCCTTTGTACTTTGCAGAGTCCATCCAGAGAATAGAACTTGTTTGGTTTGACTCAAATCTTCTGCTGAACTTTTAAGGAAAGCTTGGGAACTCTTAAAATCATCAGTGTTGTAAGTTCCAGTCTTTTCTTTAGTAAATATTGCTTGTTTCCTTCTTTGAACACGATGTCAGTATATCTGCTTTCACATGACAGGTCTTACAGAGACAGTCATTCTTTGACTATGAAAAAAGGTACAGTTTTGTTGTGTGCAGCTTAAGGAAATGTACAGAAACTATAAAACAGGATGGCTGGCCAGGTTATTCTAGAAATAGGTAAGAAGACACTAGACAATTTTTTCAGACTGATGAGGTTCAAGAAAAGTAACTCTTCTGCTTTAAGCCTTTGCTTTGACAGAATTGGCACATGATTTTTATTGCTAAGACTTGTTTCTTACGATGTAGATACAGACATCTTAGCTTTCTGGGATGTTGGCACAGCTTGATCTGGCAAGTTGTTTCATGGGTTGGCTGAGTTCTGGCTAGTTAAACCAAAAGCTATCACAAAGTGGTAAAGAAAAGAAGGATTTCAGAAGACAAGCAACAGCTCAGTGCTGTATCTGTATTCAGTATCAGCCTTTCCAACCTCATGCTAGTTTTTGTTTTCACCTTCTGCCTCATGTCTTAGACCAGTCTTACTGGCTTCTTTCTGCCATCCTCTCCAAAGCAAATACCTAGCTTGAAAACCTCAGTTTCTAGAATGAAATGTTTTGCAAGAGAGCAGTTGAAAACCAGTTTCATAAATAGCAGTGAAGGTTTTAATAAAAAACTATGCACAAGCACATAACATCATTGAATGAGCATCCATTTTATGTTTCAGCAGTGGTAACAAACAGTGATGAACAGCCTATAACTCCAGGAAAAATGAACCAGCACCAGGGGAAAGAAGGCTATTTTACTCCAACCAAAGAGTTACTCCAACCATGTCTCAGTCCAGGAGCTGCCCACAGTCATGGTAAGACAAAGTTATTTTTTACAGAGGTTTTAAAGAACTTATATTCTGACTTTAATTATCTGTTCCAAATACTGGTTCAAAATCACTGCCTTTTACAATAAAGAGGTAAGGAAGAAAGCATATTGAAATTTTGTATGTAATTATTTGTATCTTTATGTGTTAATCAGAAACAGGAAAAAAAGGCATTATGTGATACACTAGTTTATTAAAGCATGCTGTGATTTGTTTGATGGGAGAACAGTCCACATGATGGTAAATGATTATTTGTGTGTAGTCCTGTAAAACCCATGGTAATGTTCTTTTCTCAGTATTTGTGTCTTTATGCAGCAGTGTCATGATGTACCATAAGTAGAACTTTTGTGTAAAGATACTTTTAACAATTACTTCTATTGAAAGATCCTTCTCTTTAGAAAAAGGAAAAAAAAAAGTCTCAACACTACTTTTTGCCAGCTTTCAAGTGGTCCCTCTGCTTTTCTAAAAACCTGTTGAAAACAAACTCTCTGTGGATCCATGAGAACTGACTGGATGGAAAGTGAAACTCATTAGTAGACCTGACATGCTGATAGTCTATTCCAGAAACAAAAAAACAAGCAATAGTTGCTCTCCTTGTGCTTATTTGCATTTGAAACTACTTGTATTTATTGCCTAGGAAATCATTAGACATCTTTCTTGGGGTGTGTGAAGTTCTTAGTGAAAACTTCAGGCTTTTAAAATTAATATTCTCTCCCCTTTTACTATTGGCAGCCATGCTAGTCATCCATGCTTCCTTCAGTTTTTTTTAAGAGTATTGTTCCTGACATTGTTTTATATTTTTTACTGGTTTTGCTATGAGTTTCCCTAACTCCCATAGCTTGCTTTGTCAAAGTAATGATATTAGTGTTTAAGAATAGTAAAGCCAGTGTCTTAGGTAACTTTGAATCATACTCCTGTTTTCCCATTCAGTACTATTTAGATAAGAAAAAACTTTGAAACAAAGACAGTTATTATTGTGCTGAATCTGGTAGTATTTTAGTGTACTTTAAGGTTACTAAAGTAGTATTTTTGGTACTACACACAGGTAGCTTGGATTTATTTTCTAATTCCTGGTGTTATCTCACTGGAACAGCACTTGATGTTCTCTGCCTTGTGTCAAGCTTACTCTGGAAATATTTTCTGTATAATGTAACTTGTTCATAATTTTTATCATGTTGAAAGAATTTTTGGTTATTTTCTCTCTGTACTGTGTTGCATCCTTTACTAGACAAATGCAGGAGCTATGTAAGTGTATTTGAATATTCTAATAAATTCTTCCCTTTAATATTGCTGTTACCACTAATTTATAAAGTCCAACTGTTGTGGTTTTTTTCAGGGCTTTCACTCATAGGGAAATCATTGAAATGGGCTTGAAAAGCACTAAGACTTGCTTGTCCTAAGTCAAGCTCCTTGCAGATATTAAGTTTTCTCTCCAGATTTTTTTTTTCTTCTGAATATTTCAGAATGAAATTTCAGGCTTATATGAAAGTGAATTTAAGCTGGTTAAATGTATTTGTGCCTTTTTTAGCATCAATAATCACTGACTTCATTTTCCAGGAGCACTACGAGAAATAAGGCTGTATTTTCATGAAACAAGAAATTTGGCTTGCATTCAGTTTCAGTAGAGAAATGGTACAATGTGGGCTAGGCTTCAGCAACCCACAGTTACTGTCTTGCAGCCTATCCGCAGCTTGGGAGGTGATTTTTATGGAGTGGGCTGACCAACATTTAAAAGTTGGGTGAATATTCAATGGTAGTTATGCTATGGCAAGAGTACAGTGCTGGAGGAAATGTGAGCTTATTACATTGGAGAAAAAGAGATGTTGTGGAAGCCTGAAAACTATGAAGTAGAACAGAGCTTAACGTGATGGGGTACTTGAGGCTGACTGTTGTAAATGAAATCCAGTTAACCAAGGTCTTTACGATGTGCCTGTAGTACGGTATAATGAGACAGGGAATGTTTAGATGCAGAATTTGAAGGCATTTATGAGGAACTAAATGGAAATACTTTTAGTCACTGACACCTGAAGTCATCCTTAGGAGATGGATAATGTAAATAATTCAATATCATGCTAGGCACAGGATAACAGAGAACCAAAACAGAAAAATGTATGATACAGTTTACAAAGAGCTGATTAAATGAACATAAGGGAGAACTGTGACACAGGTACTTAGCTTTTGCCGGTGGACAGTTGGATGTTGTGCAATGCCACTTGGTCACTTTTACCTAGGTTATGTTTCCTGCTGCCTGAATAAAAAGCACCTGTGTTGAAGGCCACTTTGGTGTAGAACTTGTAGCTCAAAAACAAATGAGTTGGAATGAAACAGAGCCTGTGATGGGGCAGTCTCTAAAACAACCAGCACTAACTTTGTTGTTAACATGGAAACAGCCATGGTGGCTGTCCAGCAGCTGTCTAGGGACAGACATGCTCAGTGACCATTTCTTGGAAAATCTACTGGAAAAAGCTAAATTTATGTCTTCTGCTTGTGTTTTAAGTAAGATCCTAATGACAAGTATTAGAAATATGGTTAAAACTACATGAGTCTTAACATGAGGGAGGGGAGGTAAACATTTAACATCAGTTTGAGCCACTGACTTCCTATTTGGAACAAAGAGAACCCTGTAATATGTCAATGTAAAGTTGTAAGTGATACGTATTTTATCATTTTAGGTGCTCCTGTATAAATACTGTGTTTTCATTTGTGACCACAGCTCTGGATTTCAGAAAGCTTCTATTTTCCTGTACTTGGTTTCTTAGTTTAAGAAATGTTTTCCTCCTTCCTCACTCCTGTCACTCTTGAGAGATGGAACTTAGTATGTTGTCTGAGATAGAGACTGAGGTCTTCTTCTTGGAGTCCAATACAGATTTATTTTATAAATGTAGAGTACAGTTTGATCTGAAGCACTGTCTAGTGATTGTTCAGCAAAAAAATGTCACTGTTCTATATAATCTTTGCATTGTTTTACAGAATATTTTTAATATCCTTGAAGTTACGCTGTCCTTTATTCTGAGGCTGAAGTATCTTACCTGTGACTGGCCATGTGTAGGTGTGGAGGTCACACTCACTTCCACAGAAAGCTTCAGCAAGGTTGTTTGATGGAAAGGTATTAAAAAAAAAGGGATGGTGGAGATTTTTCCTGTGTGATTTTAACCTGTTTATGCAGAAAGTTTAGTATTTTAGTGGTCAGGCGCTAACTCGGCCATATATAGCATGATCCTGAGATGGGCTTTTAATTTTAATTTTTGTGGATTTGATTTATTCCTGCCTTGCCCATCAAGTAGTTAACTAGTGTCAGAGTAGGCTAGTCCTGATCATAATGCTACAGCTAATGTGTCGTGAACATACCAAATGATTATACTGTGTTTTTTGCTCAATATTTTATTTAGATTTGTCAGACTTGGAATAGGACCTAAATAATTCGGTGGCCTTTTGATGGAAACTTTAATGAGCTTGGGGAGTTAGCTTTATCTGTAAAGCTTTGCTTATGTTTGTGGGATGGTGTGTCGTTAGGCTCTAGTGGGCAGCATGGCCTTGCCAACTCACCAAGACCATATTTTTTTAAGTGTAGTGCATATAGATGTTAATACTGCTAAATCATCTTTCAGTTCTAGCAGTTGACAGATAGTATGATGCTAATTTATCTCATTTTCTGTGTTTGCATTCAGTGGTTAAAAATGTTAACTATTAACGAACAAACAGCTAAACTTCTATCAAGATTATTTTTGGAATTTTTCCTTTTTTAACCTAGTGTGTGGCCAAAAGGAATAAATGAAAAAATTATTTCATTGCAGTTTAAAAATTAACGTTAAAAGCATCAAGTACAAGACTGCATTTTCAAAAGTTGTAGAGCAGAACTCTGCTTGCTGATGTCATCTATTTATGTCAAATTATCCCTGGTAAATTGAATTCTTGTAAATCTTATTAACTCAGGCATACTGATTTATTTCTTTGATAAAATGAATTAATACAGAAATAGTGATCACATTAAATTTATGAAAAAACTCAACAGTCTCCTTATAAATGATTAATAATATTTTTAATTTACCAATATTTTTTTAAAACATATTTCAAACTTTTTATGAAGACAGCATAGATACTTAAATAGCAATATTTGTGGTAAGTAGAGGAATCTAGTTAAGATAGTATTATTAAAAATTCTGTAATAGTATCCTTGAAAATGTCAGACTTTTCTGTATTTCTCCTGTCTTTATTCAAACATAAGTGAGATGCAGATGAGGTGAAAATGTGAGTATGTCCTTCTGGGACGTGTGCGCCCAGAAGGAGCCTGACATGAGATAAGAAACAGGATGAGATGCCTTTGGAACCGTAATGACACAGAAAATATCAGACTCAGATGTTACTGACTGTGTAACCAAGGCAACTAACAAGTTAAAGCTGATTTGTCATTGACCTGTGCAACTTGCAACTTCTAAAAAACCATTTGTTTCAGTTGTTGGCTCAGTTGACAGCAGGAGCACAATTTGTTTCACTGGGCAATAAGAAAGGTCTGGAGCTCCTGACTCATCATCCCTGTTCTGGGTTCCTGGTGGTCAGTGTGCAAGAAGCCCCAGAGATACAGCAATGCATCTCCTCTTAAACAGCTGTCAGTGGAAGACAGATTACTGTGGACCTACAGAAGGAAAGATACAGCCCTGTGACAGTCAACTTGAAGCCTTTTCAAAGCATTAGCAACTCTACCTGAGACAGGCACTTGGCTATGGTGCTCTGGGCACGTTTCTGCCGAGAGGTCACAAGAGCCTGTTCTTTCATACGGATGCATGGAACTGGAGCCACAGCAGAGAGGAACTGCCTTGGAGCTGGGGAAAGAAATCGTGCTGCCCATAATTACAGCAGATGGAGGCATTGAGCACAGGCGAGGCTGTGACTCCACTGGGAGTTGATCCCTGCTTAAATGCCAGTTTGTGCTGTTACCTTTTTTTCCAGCTAGTGCTTTCAGTGTATTAATAATTCTTTTTGATAATAGTATTTGGCTTGCAAATGGCAAAATCTTGCCAATCTATCTGGTTCCAGGCCAAGCTGTTTCCTGCATAGTTGGGTTATATTTAATCTTTAATAGTGATTTCTGATTTTCTTTTCACATTTCCTGTGAGTTTACTCTCTACATCTAGACAGACTTAGTCATGGAAGTAACTTCATGCAGTCTCCTGTTTCCCTTTACTATATCTTTTTTTTGAAGAGAGAAGCTGAAGAAAGGCTAAATAATTTATTATCTTGACACAGTAAGAACAATTTATTACTAAGCATATCACTTGTTACTTCACTTCATCTTCCCATAAGTCTGTCTCATTGTCTCACTGCTAAAGAATAAACTGTTAAAGGCCTACTTGAGGCTCTCCAAAAAGCTTTTTTTCAATACTTCCACATTAACAGTAAGTGTTACTTCTGAAGTAAGGCACCTTCTCTGCAGAGTAAATGCATTTAATGTCTTAGAAAAATGTTAACACTTTTGCTTTCTCCTTCCACATAAGAATTCTTTCTAAAACCTTGCAAGCCCTCATGCTTGGAGACTCTTGGTCTTTCTTGCTATTTTATTAGGAGGTGTTCTAATTTGTCTTGCCTTGCTTTTGATGATGAGGAAGTATTTTGTAATCAACAGTGTGTAGGAGCCATGGGCACTGGTTGTTCTTTAGGCGGTATTGGATTAATGTCTGTTGTCCTACTGCAGGGACCTGAGCCCAAGGACGCGGGGTCACTTTTTAGTTTTTTGACAGAGTGTGGAGGTGAAGCCCCAGTTCCACAAAACTGTATAACTTGCTTGGAGTAGCTTTAGTGATGCTTGTCTTGAATGGATATGAGTGAGCCTCTGATCACAGTAGGAGGAAGGAGCTTGAGCCCTAAATAATCTGATCTTAGTCTGTGTTGTAAGACTGAATTTCTTGTAAAATGTTTTAAGTTCTGCTGTGTGTTTAGTCTCCTGAATACATTATCCTGACCTCCTGCTTTCTTACTGTAATGCATACTCTGGCACATTCCTCTCTGCAAGTCATTGTGTGTTTATTAAAACTTGCCATTTCTGAAATGCTACTCCACCCAGTATTTGTGGCTTGGGTAAATTGCATATACTCCTTTCTGTGTGGGTTACAGCTTTATGAAAGTGTGGTACTGGGTTTAAAAGGCACAGCAGGGCTGATTGCTGTGAAACACCTCAAGCAAGTCCTCTTTCTCCATGACAGTCTCTGCAGGTCTGGCCTACTTGAACCTGAGCTGTGACCTTGAGAATTCCTTAAGGGCTGAGATGACAGTGTTGAAACCTGAGCAGTGAGCAAGGCTATTTACTCCGTGTGGGAGGAGCTGAGCAGGCTGTTAGCAAGTGAGAAGGTGCAGCCAAGTACAGTGGCCAGCAGTGCAAGGGGAGCCTTGGTGGTCATTCATCACCACTCTCAGGCTTACCTCTGGAATTACTCTTCAGCTAAACTGCACTGGACTTGGAAATACCAGAGAACAGAAGAGTATTTGGTGAAAGAAATTCGCCTCTCTAAACTACTTTCCGACTTGTAGCCTCATGGTTTAGGTATAATTTTTTTCTGAATCAATCAGTGCTGATGGCAAGTATATCTTTAATGCCCTTTTTATGCTATTAAATAGGAGAAACCCACTTTTATTTCAAATCCACATATGAAAATTAGGTGTTGGATAAAACCTTCATAGGTATGATAGTCTAGCTGCTTTCCTTTTTTATTTTCTGCATGCTGCAAAGAGTGTGTTTGTACTGCATGTAGACAATTATTTATGACCTTTTCATGGACTAGGGGGAGAATTCTACTGGAAAAGGTAGTGATGTTGAAATGTCAGGGCAAATTACTGTCAAAATTGCAGGGCAAGTCTAAAAAGCCTCTGCTTTCCTCTATTACACCAACCTTTCCTTCCTCCTTCTTTTCTCTCTAGCCTTCACAGAGTTCGGTTTTATGAAGATTTTGGCTTTTCCTTGGATTCCTGTAAGGGGAAAACGATTAACTTTTTACTTTGTATCACTAGACATACTCTTAGTTGTATTACAGCATCAGTATGAGTTTGTAGAATGTGTTTGTTATTCTAAACTTTTAAAATCTCTATAAAAAAGATTATTATAGTTAAAATTCCTTATTTGGGTATTCCAGATGGATTTGATTTGAGTTCAACTTCATGGAATTCATACCTGTACAATTTAGAGAAGTCTTTTTTGTTAAGACTGTTTTTCTCAGCTGTAAATATTTTTCCATTGGAGAAATGTTTTAAAGCTAAAACCAGACTTTGTCAAAAGTGTTCACGAGTTGTTGGAACTCCATGTATCTTCTATTTGACTTTGTTTTGTACACTGAGATTTACATTTTGCTCCAGGCAGTATCCTGGAAGAATGTCTTAAGCATGGGATTATGGTTTGTTTTCAGCCCGTATTTACTATTGTAGAAGCCCTGATTCAATATCTGATGAGAGAAATGCATTCTGGCCTTTAGAAAAATGTATACGTTAAATCAGTTTTCCTCCTCTAAAGAGATGGTCAACAGATTGACTGAGAATGGATTCTTCCTCTTTGTTCCCCCCCAACCCTCCTGCTCTGAGATACATGAACTATGTATTTCAGTCATGTAGAGATTTGTCATCCTACTGATATGGGTGTTTTATAAAACAGAGAAACCAGAAAACTTCTTTTCTCTTTCAGTGGCATACTTAGTCTAGTGCCTCCTATCGTGACTTAAACTTTTGTTATGAAAAAACTCATATATTCATGTGCAGATACACTGTGTGATGCCCCTGATGCCTTTAGGGTGAAGTGCAGATACTTTCCTGTTTATGCAGGCTTTTCTGCTATGTCTGACTTAACGCAGTTGGACTTGGCTGTACTTCTATTTGTGAGTATCTGAAACTGTGTAAACTTCTAAGCAGTGTATGAGCGTGCATTTTCTAAGTATATCAATTATTAAAGCACTGGAAACTAGTATCAAAAGGCTAGAAGGCTGCCTGGGACGTTTGTCTAAGATCACAAAGTCTGATTTCATCAGTAGATGGACCTTTTCTGTTTGAATTTATTTTCAGAAAGGAGAGAAGAAGAAAAAGGATTTAAGGGGTTTTTTGGTCTTTGGTGGGGAGGGAGTGAGGAGATAAAGGAGGAGGCTTAAATTAGATTTTTTCTTTTCCTCCTCTGTTGTGGTAGTGAGACAGTCATATTTTGTAAAAGGCTCAGAGCCTGCCTCTCCTGTGTTGCTGAGTTAAAGCAGAAGGTGCTTAGAATACCTGGGTAACAGCTTCCTTGGCTGGAGAGAGCCTCAGAGAGGGGAAATGTAATATTATCCATACTGAAATTCTTAATTTTATCTATCCAGTGAGTTCACTTTCCGTTCCAAATGGAGAAAATGGCATAGGAAGGAGAAAGAGGTATTTAAATATGTTCCTGTTTACCGTTTGGCTACATGAGCAGTGTCAAGGGACCTGCGAGGGCATGGAGAGAAGTGAAGGAAAGGCCTTCAGGATTATGTTGTTTCCTGAAACCCCTGCAAGTGTAGGCACTTTTTAGTAGTGTGAACATAAGGTGGCAGAGAAGGCTCTAGTTGTGAAACAAGCTGGTGGGCTGGCAGGCCTGGTGAGCAGGGCCCAGCAGCTGGAGGCAGATGCAGACCAAGTGGTGTGCCAAGCGGGTGTCTGATGGAGGAGCCGCCGCTGCCGTTAGTCTGTGTGACCCAGCCTTTCCAGTACGAGACATGGAAATGGCCGGATACCAGTGTCAGCAGAGCGTTCCGGGCAGGGTCACAGCCCTGACTCTGAAAGAGGAGATAACAGCCCCATTAACTGGGCAAGGTAGGTCTGTAATGAGAGGATACAGTTCCTTCTGTGTAAGGTGAGTTCTACGGCACTTTCTCTTGATTTTAATTAGGAAGAAAAAAGAAAATGCATATTCTGAATAGATTTGGACCAAGATATTTGCTCTGTTTTGTAGTTAAGAGCAATTTGGAGAGGTGATATGGAGCTGTGTTGATTAAAACAAAACCAAAACCAAACCAAACAGAAAAAAAGGTAGTGTTCTCCCTCCTTTCATTTCTTCCTCATTGCCCCAGCATTCCACTCCTTTAGTTTTTTAGCTGCTTTTTCTGTTCCTTCTGGGACATTTGGATGAGGACTGCTTCAGCTGAAAGAAGTGTGAGACACAGGATTGGGTAAATGGAGACAGGCCTGAATACATGATGCTCATCTAGTTTTTCCTACCCCCTGTGCTTAAGTGAATTGTGTTTTTCATGTAGCATATAATGGTTTCTATTGATGGCTGTCCATGCCTCACTTTTTTTTTTTTGGAACATCTTTTTACCTTGTCATATATTGAGAAGTTAACTACACTTCTTTGTATAAAGGGATGGAGTAAATAATATTATTTGAGGATTAATCACATTCACGCTACTATTGATTTAATTTATGGCATACGTTTCACTTTTAAGAAAAGGAGACCTCTAGTATGGAGTAAGGTAGAACTCAAGCTCTTATTTTCAAGCCAGTTCTTGGTGTCTTATTGTCCTGTTTTTTAGCAGAGAAGGTTTCGAAACCTGTTTTGTCAGTCATAAGATGTGATGGGGAAAATGGGACCAGTAGAGAAGCACCAAACGAGGAGGAAGTTCCACATATGGAAGAGGGTGGCTGTGCATGCTAGTCATCACGGCAAAGAGGCTGCTGATGTAACCAGCAGTGGATAAAGGAGGTTAGGGAGAGATTATTTGACTTTATTCTGGTAGCTGCCAGCAGGAGGAGTTTGGATCAGCTGATTTCTAGTCTTGAAGCACAATTTACTGGAATCTTTTTTATGTTTAAAATTTAAGTTGGTCCATTTGAGTGTTTTATTCATTGAATAAAATATTTGGGGCATTAATAATAAAAAGCCTTTTTTCCGGAGATTATTTAGGGCAGCTCTTCCAGGAGTCAGGCTGGTTTGTGTATATATAAATACTGGGAGAGTTTTGAAAAGAAAAAGCAATTGCTTCACCTTTTAAATAAAAATTAGAAGTGAGGATGTAGAGGCCGTGGCAGTCAGTTGACAAAAACTAGTTAGGTGAGTGCCTGAACAGGAAGATTCAACTTGGCTGCGTAATGCAAATGATTGACTCCCTTTTCAGATTCCCATAGCGTACCACAGTATCAAACAGGGAAGCCACATCGCGCATTAGTTGTCCTTTGTGCAGTATAAATTTGGGACTTGAAAGACTAACAGGAACTTGATTTAAGGCATACTTAAAATATAAATACCATTTTTGTGTGCTGAAAAATGAGTATGGCCAAAACTGAGAGGTAAAAAATGAGATGTGGTGTGTTTCCCAGAAAAAAGGAGCTGAAGCGAAGCCATTCCACTTTAAGCATCCTAAGGGCTTGATGAGAGGAGTATCGTGTTGCTTGGCTTGCTGCTGATTTGGCAGCCTCTGTCTCTTCACTGCATTTTTCATGTGCGCCCTTCGTTTGTTTCTTTTTTTTCCTCTTTTGTATCCTACTCATCAGAATGTGAGGTAAAAGGCTGCTACTGCAACACTCTTGTTCCAAGCAGCTTATGCTAACCAGCTTTCCGAGAACATAATCCTTACACAAACACCTTAACTCATGAAGGAAGAAGGTCCAGTGCGACGTAGGTTTTCTTCATGTGCTGGGATTTCATCTGTGTTTTCTCCAAGAGCCGATGGCCGAAAGCTTGTCCGGAATGCTTCATTTGGCGGATATAACGAGCTCTCTCCTGCTTTACCAGGTTTGTTTCGGTCTTGCATTTCTTAAAATGTACAGAAGCAAATACAGTTTCCACCTCAAATTTTTAAGCTCGAATGAAAGTAATGTACTGAGATGTTGGTAGAAATTGGAAGGAGTATTGCTTGTATGCATTTAGATTACAGCTCTTTGTAGTGGCAAGATTTGCAGACAGGCAGACAAGTAAGTTAGCTTTTACACTGCCACAAATCTCACTTTAGAATGCATCGGTGGATGTGAGACTGGCTGGAATGTTTGTTTTGGTTGTTCGGGCTTTTAGGACTGAGGTTCTGTTATGTGGTTTATAAATGCCTTCCTCTCTTGTACTTTCCACTGCTCCCCCCCGACCTCCCCCCCCATAATGGATCTGCTTTAAAATTGTAAGGTACAGCAGAAGGGTTTAATTTAGCTGTAACTACTGGAAAATCTGCAGGCTGGTCATCAACGGTTTGACATAAAATGACAAGATAGAAAATGAGGGCTAAAACATAGCCTTGCTAAACTCTGTAGTGCAAGATTTTGAAGACTTACAACTCCTGAAAGGGCTTCAATCTCCTTTTGCTCAGATTTGTTTTTTCCTGAAAATCAGTACTGGACTATTGAAATTAATTTGTAGAGTTTCATTGTTTGTAATGTGCACTTCTGATGTAGATACCTGAATTTCAGCAGTTTATTTCATAAAGCGTCAGTGCTTGAAAATGTGTTACAAGGTCACCCATTCCTGAAAGGGGACATAGTACAAATTGTGCATTCTTTCCAGAATTGCTCTGGATGTGTGATTTGTCTTGAGCATGCGCACAGATGCGCTTTATTGTGTAGTCCCACAGGGCCAGGATGTTGTGGGGGGAAGGAAAGAGGGGAAATAGTTTTCACTTTCTATTGCATGCCTCCTGCAGCATGGCTCACTGCATTTGTAAGCCCTGGTTCTGAAGCCCTGGAGCAGAGTTGGGTGCAGAGCGTGGGGGAGGTTGCAGACTGGTGATTAGGGGGTCTCTGCAGACACCGTGTCTTAATAAGCTTGTTTTATCCCGGAATGTTTCCTTTCACTCTGCTTCAGGAAATGATTAGCCTTCTACCAAGAATCTAACACTGAGTTTTGTTCAGGCTGCTTACAAAATAAAAGATCTCAAAGCTTGAAAGCATGGGGTTGGCAACTAGACAGATGCTTCCCACCTTTAAAATAAATATGTGTAGTCTGGTAATTAGTGAAAGAAAAAAGGGTTTCATTTTGTATTTGCTTCCTTTCTGTATAGAATTCTGCAATTAAAGCTGATCACTGTTCATAAGCAGACAATGAATGACTACTTAAAATACAGAATAAAGGGAAAGCAGTTTTCAATGAAAAATTCAAGTGTGTACGTAGAATTAAAAAATGATTTATCTTTTGAAATCTTCCATTTATCGCTGAAGAATTTACACTCCTAACATGCTTGATAAACATTCTTTATATATTCTTTCAGATTGGCTTAAGTAAAGAGTAATTGTCTGTGTAAAAGATACTCATGTATAGTTACAGTGATTACAGTCGTTGGTTAGTTTATTTTATATGGTGCTTACCAAAGAAAACATGACTGTGAGAAAACACATAAAAGGACTTTGCTTACTTTTCTGATTACTTCACTTTTAAAGTCCATGGAGGAATCTGAATTAGTTAATATGGGATTGTAGTCTGAAAGCTGGTTGTCAAGAAGCTGTTGAAAGTCAGTCAGTTAAAAAGACTATTGTTCCCTGTGTTCAATTCTTTAAAAAGATTTTTTCCCTTTTTTTCCTGATGTGTTTATTATATAGTGCCAGTATTGATAATTCCCACTAAGTACAGCTCATACTTCTTCCAGAAACATTTTCCAGCTCAATTATTTGTTCCTCAAAACTGCACATGCACACCAGTAATCAAATCAGGCTGTTCCTTTCTTTTCACTTGGAAGCCAGTAATATTGTAGCTTGGATTGCCATTTGTGATCTTTTCCTGCATTGCGTTGCTTTTTTACTGGTTTTTCTGTATGTTTGAAAAGAGCCTCCAGTGGATAGTAATTATTTCTTTTACAGATAAAGTAGATCTGACATTAAAACGTAACCATGTTTATTTTCTGATGTATTTTTCTCATGTATCGTAATTGCAGATGGCATTAATTGAGAGGCACAAAATCAGTATTTGAGATGTAAGAGTTATGTGGTTGGTTTTGGTTTTTCCCTTCCTTCAAAACTGATTGAAGGGACAGATTGTGGGTCCAACTTTAAAAAAATGTGTTATGCTTGAAAATTGAAATCCATTACCCAGACAGTTTTGTTTGAAACTGTACCCTGCCACAGTCTTTATCCTAAATAGTCTCTAATCTTAGCATGTACATAGCCTTGTTTTTTGTCAACAACAGTGTTTTGAAGACTTTTTTTTTTTTTTGGTAGTGACTACATAATCTGGCTCAATCTCTAAAGCAGCACTGTTTGACTTTGTTTCATCCACCTCTTGTATACAATGGTTCTAGTTCCTCTGTCAGGCTCTTATATCTGTCTGAAAGCTTGTAATGAGTTTTAATGTAGATTTTCACCTGCAAGTTTTGGAAGAACATGCTGAGTGCTCACAGGAGGAACACACTAATGGATGGTTTCCCTTGGCTTCTAAGGTCATAGCGTGAACTGTGGCTGACTGCACTGGCTTTGGGATCAGATTTCAGAGCCCATGGGACCTGTGCTGTTAAGATAAGGAAGGTCACACTGGGAGAAAGTCTGTTAAGATGTGGTGTTGCTTTGAACACAATTGCTGATGCTCAAAACTGCTTTAGGGAGTACAGTAGTGGTGCTACTAGCTCTAAAGATTGCTTTCAGGATTGCAGATAGAAAATGATACACAAATTCAAAGGATTCAATAGAGAGGAAATTACAGAAAGGGGCTGTCTTCAACACCTGAATTTCTACATTGTGAAATGTGAGCTCAAGTTATTTTGTTAAAGAGCTGCTGATTGAGTTACAAAATGGGAAAGAACAAGTAAGCTAAAATATTAAGCCCAAAACCACTGCTGATAAACATTGAAAAACTTGAAACGCTTACTTACGCCCTGCTTCTAGCCTTTCATGCCCTGGCAGTCTCTGCTCCAGACAGCTGTCTGTATTGTGAGCTTCTCCCTCTACAGAGAGGGAGGTTACAAGTAGGATGGTGGGGGATGCAAAGCTGGATGACTGGGTTTCCTCACAGACCGAGATGAGGCAGTGCAAGGTGTTCCAGCAGGTGCAGCACCCTGACTTGGTTTTGCTGATGAACCCGAGAGAGTCTTTTTCTGTGCATGTGGGTGAGGGAGGGAACAGTCGGTGTGGTGGTACATTCATGGATCACCTGGCACACACACCTCTCCAGCTCAAGACACTGAAAGCAAGGAGGTGAAATTCACGGAAATGCCGCTGAACTTTGGTCTTTATGTCCAGTTCTCTGGGATAGAATAGTTCTTTCTGGTTTCATTTCTTCTTGGTGATACTGATGCAAAGCTGTGAAAATAAAAAATGTATGTCTGTTAGATAAGGGTGTGTGAAGTCCTTAAAATTGTGCTTTAGAAAGCAAGCTTTGAATTATAGCTTCTCTTCTGTAAGAACAATCCTGACTTAGCACTTCGTTGCTGATTCCCCTCACTAAGTCTTCTGTATGTGCCATTAAATAAACAAAAATGGGAAAGTAATTAGAAAACGCCTGCATTGCGTTTTCAGTGGGACTTGATTCCTTTTGAGGAATTTCTTTGGGTACTGGATGAGGACGAAAGCCTCTTACTATGGTTCTGGTGTGTGACTGCCTAAGACTTGTATCGAATCCAATAACTTGTCAGTGAACTAAGGCAAGTCTAGCCTCTGAGGCTTTAAACAGCTTTTGTTTCACGCCTGATAACTAGTGCTGTAGAAAATATGCAAATGCTTTTGCATTTGGTATTATACAGGAAATGTTGCTTCTGGTGTCTGGATTTTTTGTGGATTCCCTAGTACTACAAATCTTCTGCCTGTCAAGGTACTTCTTCCCTGTTGTTAAATTGTCTTCAGGTTTTCATTAGCTGAACAAACCTATTGCAGGTGTGTTGGAAGGATTTCAAAATGAAGGATTTCCAAATAAAGGATTTAGTGAACTGTGCCCAGGTGGGGCTTCTCTGAAGATGTGTGAAAGTTGTTTGTAAAAGCATGCAGGGCTTCCTTTCTGTGAACATAAAATGAGATATTGTACTGCAGTATATAATTTTTAAAAATCTGGTCTAAAAAAGAATATCTGCAGAAAAGTAATAAATACAAAGGGAGAAAAAGACTGAAAAAGACTGATTACCAGACCAAAACCAAGAGGAATCTCAAGATTTCTCATGTAACCTGGAGATCAACCTAATGCCTCCTTAAGTCCGTGAATCTTCCCAAGATGTGTAGTTGTGACAAATGAATCAGTTCTATCTTAGAGTTTCTAGGTATTGTAAGTTGTGGAAGGGTGAAGATAATAATTAGAAAAAAAAAAGAATTGCTACAATGGACAAACTACCCAACACTGCTACAGAAAGTTAGAAATTCTTTCAAAGCTCCTAGTTTCCCTGCACATACACACATTCCCCTGAAGAATGTGAAATCAAGGAGTTTCCCTGGTAAGTCTTCTCATTTCGGGGATCAGAATGCCGACTTCTGTTTCAAAAGTTGGGACCATGCCCAGAGGGACGCTCTAAAGCACTGGTGGTGTCCATGGGTGCGGTGTGTCCTGCTGGTGCAGTGTCTGGTGCTGTGTCCGTGGGTGCAGGGTGTCCTTGCTGGTGCTGTGCCCTCTCGTGGGCACAGCTCTCAGATGCCTCTGTGCCAGGCTTCTCAGCTGCCTGGGCTGTTCCGAAATCCATGTATGACTTCATGATTTAATCTGCCTTCTCTCTGAAGGGCAAGTAAGTGATGGCATGCTGACTTACTCGGATAAATGCATTGTGCAACTTGTTTTACTCCTGTTTATAAAAGCTTTATGCTGCCCCCACCCTCGTCAAATAAAATGGATCAGCGAGTGAGATGTGTCTCGTAAGCAGAGCAGGCGATTTTTCCGTGAGAGGGTGCCAGGTTCTCAGTCGTATGTTTTGTGGCACATAACAGCTGTGTGGCAGCACCCATACCAGTTGTGTCCCTGTTTTCCATTGTCACACATACACCAATTTACTTTGCTCTTTGGATACTGGGGAAGCATGGGGTTTGTCACAGAAGAAAAACATGGGATTTTGATAACTTTTGATATAAAGCCTTGTAGTTACTCTTCTTCAGTGTCAAGTTGGAAGTAATAAATTCAAGACTAATGCAAGGAACTTTTTCCATTTTCTTGCAAAAAAAATCCTGACTGGTGATTTTCATCAGATTTGCTTTCATGTAGGTGATATTTAACAATTATCTAGCTACAGAAATGAACAAACAAAAAAAGACTTTATTTAGTACTCTTTTCTGTGTCTGCATGTATGCAGGTAGGGGAGAATGAGAAAATGAAAGGGCAGAAATTGGCATATTATATTTACAATTTATCAGGTTATTGGATCGGGTGCAGCATTTTCCAAACACAGTGGACTGTTCTTGCCTCTTAGTGGGTATTAAATTAGTGTGTACTGTAGTAGCTGGTATGTTTTCAACTGATGAGACAGATTGGTATGTATATGTTACTTGAAAATCCAATTTACTTGTACTTTTTAATGCTAAACACATTGGCAAATTTATTTCAAAGGCTAGCTCATGTAAATTGTCAATGAATTTAAATGATTTGCAACAATGCTGTTTTTTCTTTAAGGTTTTGACAAAGGGAAGGACGAAGCATCACAAAGTAAAGAGGATGTGGCATATTCTATGTCAAAAAGCAAGGTAAGGAAAACAACCTCTTAACCAGGCTTAAAAATGTTGGTGTGTAAAGCAGTTAAGCATTTTTAATTAAAGGCAAATGTATTTAACTTCTTTTGTAGATAATCCTGAAGATTACTCTTCAGATTCAGCAATAGATAAAGATTAAAGGGAATGTCCTCATACAGTTCCCAGGATGACATCACATGCAAATCTGTGGTTCAAAGTAGTGAGAATTAAATATGGAGTCTTCTTGCTGTTGTCTTGGAGTGGGATGTTGCCTTGCCATAGAGTTTAAAGGCTCTAACTTACCCAGCTGCGTGGTTTTCTGTTTTCTGCTAGGATGTCCACTGTCTTTTTACAGAGGCAAATGTGGTAGCAAACACTTAAACAGATTGTCAGGGCGCAGCAGGTGTGGGTTGCTCTGGAAGGTGAGGACCTCATCTTGAGCACAGCTAGCTCCCAGGGGAAAGGGGGAAATTCCTGCTTTTTGCTGCTTTTGCGCACAGCTGTTCCCACAGCACTCTGTCCTGGGCACAGGCAGCCACACCCCTTGGAGATACGGTTTGCACTCGAGGTCTTGACACAAATTTTTCTGTGATATTTGATATATCAGAGCTGTAAAGAGCAACATTACAAAGATATTGAAGGGAAATGAAGAGACTTAAAAGACAATAGTAACATTTCCTGGCTTAAATGGTGTCATTGAAATTGCAAGGGGATAAGCAGGTTTGTTTCTGCAGCTGATGCTGCAGTTCTGTGGTGTGTAGCTAAACATTTCAAACTGTTGGTGTCTTACACGTGACTTGGAATCACAAAACTTTGTATCTTTTTGCTTTACTGCATCCTAGAGCCTCACTTTTCAAGGATATCAAGGAAGTATACTTTAGCATCCAGCTTTCTTCTGATCAAAATGTTTATGTTGGTCCAGAAACCTCAAATACCAGTTTGACTTAGAAATCAAGTTAATATGATCTCATCTGACTTGGATTTATTCCAGACTTTCAAGGATCATTTATCTTTGACTATCCAATTCCTTCTCCTTCTCCCTTATATTTATTTTTCTTGGTTCTTGTCTTTCCAGGATCTTAAGTCTCTGTGTTCTTTGCTCTTACTTTTTTTGTGTCCTTCTATTGAAGATGAGACCAAGGTTCCTACTTCTGCTAATACATGTTTTTCTTCACCTTTTTTTTTTAATTGCTGCATGTGGGCCTTGATTATACTAGTGGAAGTGAAATAGCAGCCCTTTTTCCTAAGGGAGAATGGAAAAACAGTGATGGGACTTGCCTGGAATCTGGTGCTGAATGTACTTTGCTTAAGGTTCTCTTAAGGTGTTTTCTTCTAAATTTTTTATCCCATCTGCTACGTGTAGATATAACAGTGAGAAGGTTACTGGCTTAAAAATATACAAACCTGTCTCAAAACACTGAACAGGTAAATCTAGACCTTTACTCAGTGTCATATTAGTGAGCTTTAAAACTGAGACAGTGAGAAAATGAGTTCTTGTAGCCTGTGAAACTTACTGGTTTGGGGCTTTTATATGCATGACCTTTAGACTGCCTTAGCTTTCTGTTAGTGAACAACTAGAATATTTATGAATGTTTTGCTTAAGTTGCTCCATTATAGCTTGCATAATGAGTTCATTACCTCTTCTTATGTGACAGTGATAAGCATTTTTCCCCTCTTCTGTTATTACATTTAAAGTACTGTATTTCCTTTAAATTCTAGAGGGAGGAATTTAATTTCAAGTTGTATGTTCATCTAAAAGCTAAATTTTGAGTGTCAAGAACATACCTGTATTGCAAAATAAAGAGGTTTCCTTCATTTTTCCAAGACAGATACAGAAGTTCAAGAAAATTTACTTATCATTAAAACAATTTTGAGCTAAAATTACTTTTTGCCAGTTACTGCACATATCTTTTTTATAGTAGCTAAGTCAACTCCTGTAAAGTCTTAGTTCTGATTAAAGATGTAAAGTAGAATCCAGGTTAAATTGTTCTGTACAGCTTGTGAATCTTCACATTTTGTTTCTTTTGTTTGAGCAGCTTGTGAGTTAAGAGAGTGCTCAAGTGCACTGTTTTTATTATTGCAGTAAGTTTTCCTCAAAGCTTGCATATTTTTTGACTGTCATTTTATAGTATTACAAAATACAAATTCAGTGAATAGACTTTGCACTGTAGGTTGAGATTTGAAATGTGGAACATCTTGAGGGTCAGTTTTGATAAAATGTCCTTGAATTTGAATTGAATTCACAGTTTAGAATGTTACGATGATTTTTGTTTTGACAGTGCAGAAAGTTTGCATCCACCAGGCTTATGTTCCAGTGTACAAAAAAATACAACTCTTTGTAATTTATCTGAAGTTTGTATATAGTGGATACCTACTCAATGTCTCTGACCTCCAATAGGAATGATATGAAAACTCTATGATGAATTCCCCTTAGACTCCTCTTTTTCCCTTTTCTTTTCCCCTAAAGAGTGCTGTTCCTAAAGTGACTATTGTGTGGCTTGAGCTCCCTTTGAGCTAGTAGGCAACAAACCCTAGGAGTAAACTTTGAACCGTACAAGACATGGGGGAGAGGCGGGGGGGAAGATCATGTGGTGCTGAGGCAGCTCACTGTCCTGCGTGAGCAAGACCTGGGTGTCACGAAAAACCTGGGTCTCCGTCCTGCCTGTTGCCACCGTGAGCTTCTTGAAGATGACTTGCAAAGTA
This sequence comes from Gymnorhina tibicen, assembly GCA_013399875.1. Classification (NCBI taxonomy): domain Eukaryota; kingdom Metazoa; phylum Chordata; class Aves; order Passeriformes; family Artamidae; genus Gymnorhina; species Gymnorhina tibicen. The sequence continues at coordinate 1,335,024 of VXAZ01005475.1, read as the reverse complement.
ATCAGAGCGTGGAATTAGGGAGCAAGGAGCAGAACAAGTGCCATTAGTGGGCAGTTCTACTCTGCCCACTGAATTTTAGATTTATAGAGCACTGAATCCCAGACTGAAGAGGCTGTGTTTTCCTTCATGAGTCACAGGGTAAGTGCCTCTATAGCAGCCCATTTGGAGAAGCTGCCAAGTTGTGGATGAAGACAGCTGATTCTATATTCTGATTGATACATCCTGGGAATGACTCCTGTGTTAAAACACCTGGGTTCTCCTAAAACATTCTCTCTCTGCGAAGATAATGCCTAACTATTCGAGTATTCTCTGTCTAGTAACAGTCTACACGAGCTAAATACTTACTGTGTATAGGTCAGCTGCTTCCGAAGGAATCTCAGACTTCTCTTCCAAAAAACCCTTATGAGAAGAGACTCCATGAATAGGTGGTGAACAGCTCATGTTACAAGTTGTGGTTTGTTGGTTTGGGTTTTTTTAAGGGGGAAGCAGTAGAGAAGTGAGAGGGAATGGGAACCTTACAAACATAATTGTACTTCAAACACCTTCTGAAGTGCCAGCATCAGTAATATATTCTTGTATCCATCATTGTCATTTATTTATTATATGTGTTGTGAATTTCAGTCTGAATCCAAGCTTTTCAATGGCTCTGAGAAGGACATCTCTCAATCTTCAAGCAAACTTACAAAAAAAGAATCTCTCAAGGTAAATTAATTTCCTAGTAACTCCTCGTGGACTATAAATGCATTCACGTAGTTTTACCTTTTTCTCTAATGGGAAGACAAAAATGCAAAATAATGATGAAACTTAAGGCATATTTAAGCATTGTGGGAAGTTGTGCAGTTGAGTCTCTTCAAATTTTACTGTATTTTTACTTGAATAATGGCTTCTATAATGCAGTCTTTAAGATGGCACAATATTGTAGAATAACACAGAAGATTACAGGTTAATTCAGATTGGCAGGGATGTCAGGACATCTACATGCAATGAAACGACAAATGGAATTATCAGTATTACAATTTGAGTGCATTTCTACTACCTTCTTCCCCCTGTGTTGTAGCAAGATCAAACTCCACTGTTTGGCAGATACCATTTCAGGAGAAATGTAAAATTATTTGGCTTTAAACAAGGGAGATACATTGCTGCAAATTTCTCCTGGGGAGGGAATATAACTGGTGGGTAAAGACCACAGATCAGATAATGTACCTGTAAATTGGAACCTAGTCTAGTTTTGGTTTTGTACTTGACATTAGGAAAGGAAGAGAGGAGGGGATTGGTTTCACTGGTTTTTTTCTCCCCTTTGATTCTAACAGGAGTTTCAAAGTCCTCAGTTTTAAAAGAAAATTGCAGAAGAATTTGTAATTCTATGTCATAGCTGCTCTTGAAGTAATCGTTTGCACTTTGAAGTCAAATACTCTGTTTTAAATCTATTTTTCTATATTGGTATTGCAAATTGAATTAAACATGTTTTTCCTCAGCTTATATTGGACAATGCCTTTTTGTGCTGTTAACTGGCTTATGGCCATGACACTGTAAATATTCTTATTATTATTTACAGGTTCAAAAGAAAAACTACAGAGAAGAAAAGAAGAGAGCCACAAAAGAATTACTTAGCACGATCACGGACCCCTCAGTTATTGTTATGGCTGACTGGTTGAAGGTCAGAATCCAAGTGTGAAACCTGAGTTGAAGATGGAGCAGTTAGTTGCTTGCTGCCTTCTGTCCAGAATAGAAAAGGCTCAATCTTTTACTTGCTGTTAATGTTTTTCTACAGGCACAGCAGCCACTAAGTGCATCCCAAGGTCTCTGTGCTCAAATCCTAGGGGATTAATAGAGGAACCTAGCTCCCAGTTACTGCACTCACCCTAGTCACATGCATCTTGTGTGCATAGCCATCACCTTGGGATGAGTTGGCTTTGCAATTCTCATTTTGTCCTTCTCATTTTACGCTTTGAAGTGCAGCTCTGTTACATACATAACAGCAAAAATGATTCAGTCAGATATTTGAATGCAGGTGTCTCCATGTATTTCTGGTAATTTTCCTTTCCTCTCTTAAGAACTAGCTGGTACTGCTATCTCAAAGATAGTAGTCCATGTTATCAACAGTAGTGCAGTTTATACATTTCTACATGTTCCTTACATTTGTAAATACATTCTTTGGATAGGAATAGCACAGTAGTACTGTATTAATAGTGCAAGAAAAAAGATCTTTAACCTGTTTTTATTGTTTGCTCCAAACAAATAACTTGCCAGGAAAATGTTTCTCATCCAGTTTTTTGCGAAAATTGATGTAAACAGGCCAAAACACTGCTCAGAGGTCAAGTTGTCATTCAGTTCTACAGACACAGAAGCAATTAAAATTCAGAGTTGACAGAATTGGTGCAAGCAGTCTGATGAGATGTGGAAATTCAGGGAACTGAAGGGTTCTTTTAATTCACATACAGGTGAAGCTAACAGCTGTTGTAAAAGGTTTTATCCAAGAAATTCGAATATATGAATTATTTTGTTACTATCTTGTTTTTATTATCAGATGTCTGACCTGTGTTCAGAGGATCTTTGTTTCCAAAGATTATCCTGTCCTCATGCTAGTGATAAAATATATTTCAAATAGGAAAATCCATTAAAATTTCAGATGAGCTGTCATACTTCCTATATCTGGATGTGTGCATACCCATGTGTAGAATTGAGTATTTATTAAGACAAGAGCAAGCATACCTTTATATTCTTTAATAAACCTGGGTAAACTTTTGAAAGACCTGGTAAACTTTGCTTTGAATTAAAAGCTAATAAATTTCAATTTTAATTTTGCTAAGGGGGATGTTTTTGGTATTGACTTCACTGAGATACAACTGTAATTATTTATCTTCTAGATTCGTGGTACCTTGAAAAGCTGGACCAAACTGTGGTGTGTACTGAAACCAGGAGTGTTGCTTCTTTACAAAACTCCCAAAAATGACCAGTGGGTAGGAACAGTCCTCCTGAATGTTTGTGAACTCATCGAGAGGCCTTCTAAAAAAGATGGCTTTTGTTTCAAACTTTTTCATCCTTTGGAGCAGACCATATGGGCTACAAAGGTTAGTGGTAGCGTGCATGGTTCTTAAGGGATGACTAGCATTAATCAGCTGTAAATAAATACAACCTTAATGAAAAGCTGAACTCTGTTTTCTGTTTAACTTCAGTGGTTTGTTTATTCTGAATTTAAGCCCTCAACATCTAGTCCTGTTCATCAGAAAAAGTATTTGATTTATGCTTCACTGTGTACAGAAAGAAGTGTGGTATGCAAAGGGTTGCCATTAAAAAGTTTAATGCCATCACTGGCAATCACATAAATGAAAAGAATGAGTGTTTAACATCGTATTTTATCTCAGTCAAGTCTGAGAAATTAAGGTGAGATTTGCCAAATTGAAAGAGTTTCGTTAGAAACATTTCTTGGTGTCCAATTCTATATTCATGTAAAAAAATGTCACCTTAGTTCAATTTGCTTGTGAGAGTCAAAATGCAGATTACTTGCTTGTGCAGTAATAGCTTATATTGCAACTTTTTATGATGTTAAGAAGATAAATATTTTCATTCAGTTCTGATGTCTGTTTGCCTTGTCATACATGGCATAATATTGTGAGCAGCTCTTACCTGTGTTGAAAAGCACAGTGTGTTCTGCAGAGCAAAGGTTTATTTCAATATCTTGTAAGGATCTTTAATGCTTGCTCTTACTCATTGTTTATAATCTGATAAACTATTGTAGTCCTTGTTTTGTGTTTACATGTGGAGAGGGGATGTGGAAGCACAGCACAAGTGAACATATCTTCCTTCTGAAATAACGTCTTGCTTTAGATGAAATTACTGTACAATATTAGGGCCCTTGTTATCATTAATTATACCCTCTGCAATATACATCTTACAATCTCACAATTAGTAGCTATCTTATCTTCTAAATCTTAAATTGATGTAGATGTACTGACACATCTGTAGAATATGCTGTATTAAATTTATCATCCTTTTCTTAGGGAAGTCAGGCAGTATAATTCCGGATGCTTGTGGTCATTCTGAATTGTGATTGTTTATCAGTGTTACCTAATTTTGCCACACTTAGATCAAATCACTTGTAGTTTGTTTTGAACTATTTTATTTTATTATTGCTTAGGCAGACTTGTCAGTAATTAGTGGTGATCTCACATTTGCAGAACACAAACTCCATATCCTTTTCCAAAGCTAAAGTGTTTGGTGTTAATGTGCTTTATTTATGATATGTATACATACATTGCAAAGTGGTGGCCTGTCTGCAGAAGATCACAAATCAGTCTTATATTTCTTTATTGCTTGGCAATGAGAAATGGATTTGTTTGTTTTTTTAACTAGATATTTAGAATTTAGAGGACATGCCCTACCAGATTTTTACTTTTTTAAGGTAGGTCAAATTTTGAACCTGAACAAGTTGATATTGTCCATTCTAAATGTGCTGAGAGCTGGAGTGGCGTTTGTTCATTATGGTATGGCTATTTGCAGTTGAGAATTATTGGATTCCATTAGATGAAAGGCCTTTAAGTTTGAAACCCTTTTCTGCCTTGTTTATCTAGTCAATCATAATGTCCTAGTTACAGATTTATTATCATGAGGCAAACTTGCCTAAGTGTAATAGCAATTGACCCATCTAGAGTAGATTTAGCAGAAACAACCTCAAGTCCAAGGCAAAATGAGCCTTGTTTGCAGTCGGTGCAGAGATAGCATTGCAAAATACATCTATAGAGGTATAAGTACTGCAGGAGATTTTCTCACTTGAACACACTTGCCATGGTGTGTCCTTCTGGCAGACTGCAAATTCTCTTCTGCAGTAGTTTGTGGCCAGTCACTTCACATGCTCCCTTAAGCCTGTTGCTATGGTCGTTGATGTTCCTCCTGTGCTCTGAGGTAGCTGATGCACTGTACCTTGTTTTGTTTTCCTTGTGTGCCTGGTCCTGATGCCATTTAAGTTTTCTGAAATTAATAACTAGAAAAGTTAATGCAAATAATTTTTTTCTGAGTCAGTTTAGTCAGAGATGACTGCTTATCAGTTTCCATTGTTGTCTCTGAAAGAATGTTCATGGCATTTGAGTTTTATTGGCATGAATATTCTGTAAGAAGTAAACTTTAATTTTTTTTTAATCTAATGGAATTTTTAACTTGACCGTTGGCTTGGAGTAGTTGTAGCATCATTCCATCAGGAATAGAGACAATCCAAATAAAGTCACCCAGCAAAGAGAAACTAATGTGCCTCTTGTACAGATCAGTAACTACTGGAAATTTGTTTTGAAACCATAATGGGTGATACCAAAGAAAAGTATCCAGTGCTGTTGGAACAGTAACCAATTAGAGGAAATCAAGATCCATGAGCGGTTATATAAAACAAGTTAACTTACTTAAATCTTTGCTAAAAATTACTCACTTGGTTTTAATCAATATATTGTTAAAACAGGAAGTGTAACTTTCCTGCATAAAAAAAAAGCAAAACCAGACACCAAAACTACACTGCATCTCTATAAATTGTAGTTGTTTGGTACAGAATAAGTAGTGTACCCTAAAGTGCCCACAGTATCAACCCGAAGGGCAGATCTTATGAGCAGCAGTCTGCCCTTAGTCTGCCCCTAGTCTGTGTCCTGTGACCCAAGTGTTTCAAGGACTTCGATAGCTGAGGCCTTTGCACAGTGCTGGTGCGCCCATGGTGCCTTAGTGTCCCCTCTGGGCAGCCCCCAGCACCTCTCCCACCCCTGCCTGGTGTGGTGCCCTGGTGCTCTCCCCTTCTCTGGTGAGACTGGACTTCTTCCCTGCCTTCCTGCCCTTGGGGTGAGCAGTGATTGTGCTCTGGGGTTGTCCCTCTTGGTTCTTGGTACCCACTAACTCCTAATCCCAGTGCTTCACCAAAGACTTTTTGTACACCTTTCCACTCTCTCAGGGCTAGACTGAGGTTTGGAATCTTGTTTCTAACACCCAGTTGCTGTTACTCTATACTGACTCCTCGGGAGTTTCTGGACATCATTTACACCAGCACTAGCTTGTCTGTACTGGTATTTAAGTGCCACCAAGACTACTCCTTTACCCGCTTCTCGCCCTCAGAAACGTTCTGGCTGTTTCATTTGCTTGCTTCTAAAATTATCTGCCTTTATCTGCTTTTGCTCAAAACTTCTGTTGGCTTTCCAGTTCCCTCTTCCAAGCCTTATATTGGCTTTCCATTAGGCTTCTCTGGGGGAAATCAGTAAAGATCAAAGTATGTTAACTCATCAGTTAGGCAGGCTTAACCCAGCTTTCAGCGATAGCTTCAAGTATGTTTAATACAGCCCTCTTTGCCTATCAACTGTCTTAAAGTTATCGTAGGTAAACTTTTTTTGGAAGGGACTTTAAAATGGTTATTTAAGATTTTATTCCAAAATGAAGGTTGACAGAAATTGAAAGGTCTTTTGGATTTTTTTTTTATTTTATGTGAAGTGTGAAGAACTTCATAGTGAAAATAAAACTTTGGCAAAGTGTGATTTGCACACCAAAAAACCAAACCAAACAAAAAAACCCAACAGAAACCCCCACCCAAACAAAAAACAAAGCAAAAACCCCAACGAAACTAAAATTTGTTTTTGAATCCCAAAGACCATTCTTTTTAAAAGTGGGCTTGAATTGGGTCCTATACTTAGAATGAAGTCTTTGAAGAAGAAATCCAGTGAAAGAGGGCTGTCCATCTTTCCATTCATGTCTTCATTAGATGTTGCTGAGTGACAGTAAATAGCCCTGCAGTGTGCCTGCTTCTTACTACGTTGAATGATAAACTAAAACTGAATTAAAATATCTGATGCTGTTTCTTGTTTTGTGTATTTCAAGGGTCCTAAAGGTGAAGCAGTTGGTGCTATAACTCTGCCATTGCCCAGCAGTTACTTGATCATCCGAGCCGCTTCAGAATCAGATGGTAAATAGATACTTCTTAGATTTTCAGCAGTGACAACAGTTAGTTATGAGAAAGAGGTGGTTTCAATTGTCTTATCATGTCTGTTACAGCACTTTGATTACGGTTTAATTGTTATCAAGATTCTCCTTTAATTTAGAGCATTCAGTTATGTTGGTACTTTTTCATGGTTATTAAAGGAGAATATTGACCTGAAGGAAATGTTATTGAACTCCTTGTAGTTGCCTTTTGTTGACTGGGTAGAGCAGGGGGAAAGGGTTATCTGTGATTTAGCTATATTAATGTATGTCTAAATATCAAGCTAGTGCCTTTGTAAAGTGCAAATAAGGATGTATTCTTATTAAAGCATTTTTGTGTTAAGTGCAGCACTTGCACGGAGTTCTACTAGTAAAACTTCCTTCAAAATGTGGTTTTGTAGCACCCTTCACTGGGAACGTGGTGATCAGTGCAATTACCTTTTGAAGTTACAATGTGAAAAAAAATTTAATACTGTTGTGTAGCCTTTCTAGCAGGTGCTTTTCATCTACTGGTTAATTTAGCATACCCTTGCAGACTTTAAAAATAGGACACTCTTTGCCTTCTATACTGAGAAATGGATTAGATAGGTGGAAAAGAAGAAGTGGAAAGAATATAAAAATTTGTTTAGTTACTTTTTGCCAAAGAAAATTAGAATATCTGCTTTTTATCTTTTGAAATGTTATTTGTATGCTATCATTATAGCTCTTTTTCCACACTGTTATCATATTACTTGGGCAAATTTTGCCAAATGATGCAGTTACTTAATCTTCAGAACTAGAGCAGGGCTGCAGGCAACTTTGGAGGCATTCCACAGTCATGACCTGGGTGGAACCAGAGTTGCATTAAGGAAGAAATGCTGGAACATGCTCTAACAAAACCATGATTTACCTTGCTTGTCCTGCCCTGAAGCATCCCTTGTACCGCAGCTGGGTAGTTGTGCGTTGTTTTTATGTCCCCACCAGATCGTAAAATCCAGTGCATGTAACATGGAACAACTCTGAAGTGTGTCTTCAAAGGCAATGTGAGCAGGCCCAAAGGACTAATTTTCCTAGTTAGGAAACGAAAGTGATACAGTTCTGTTAAATTCTTAATTTTTAGTCTAATACTAAATTTGTCTTTAGGCAGGTGTTGGATGGATGCTTTGGAGCTGGCACTGAAATGTTCAAGTCTGCTTAAACGTACAATGATTAGGGAAGGTAAAGAACACGATTTGAACTCCTCAGCAGACAGTACTCATGTCTCTTTCTATGGTCTGCTTCGTGCTAACAACCTGCACAGTGGAGAAAACTTACCGTAAGTGAATTAATTGCTAAACCTGATAGCTTTTTGGCAGAAGCTTGTAGTGATAATTTTGCCACAGGGAGGCTAAGGCTGCAGTTTATTTTGCTCCTGAGTTCTCTTTCATATGCCTTATTTGCACTGTGTTTTATACTCTGCACATAAAATGAAGAAGTCTTTTTTTTAAGCAAAGTGGTTCCAGAGGAAAGTTTGTCCCAAGGAACTTGGAGTATCACATCAGTAAGTTTAAGTACTCAGTTAAACTGTTGAAAATAGAAAAAATTAAAATTTTAATTTGGTGTCTCGTTAGCTTCAGCAGAAAATCAGAAACTTAGTACATGTGACAAAAGTAGATGTGGATTTAAGTTGCTGTTCTTTAGTTAAAGAAATGAATAATCCTTTCTTTATTTAAATGGTTTCAGCATGAATCATAAGATGGATGAATAATAATTCAGTCACCTTATGATTAAATGCATAACAGTTAAAATTGTCTGATATCGCCTGGTGTCTAGTGAGTGAGTGCCCTTGAGTTACTCCCTGATTATTTCAATAAATACTTTCAGCCAGCTTTTTGTGAGCATAAGCTTTTGTGGAAATAAATTATTAAGTGTAGTGACTGAGTGGTTGTAGTGGGTTAACTGTGGCTGGAGGCCAGGCACCCACCAAAGCCTCTCTCTCACTACCCTGTGTGCTGGATAGGGAGAGAAAATTTAACGAAGGGCTCATGAGTTGAGATAAGAACAGGAGAGGTCACTCACTGAATACCATCATGGGCAAAACAGGCTTGAGTTAGGGATATTAATTGGATTTATTACTAACAAAATCAGAGCAGAATAATGAGAAGTAAAATAAGACCTTAAAAATGCCTGTGCCCTGCCCCTCCCTCCTTCCCAGCTCTACCTCCTTCCCCAGAGGCAGAGAGAGATAGGGAATGGGGGTTTCCAGCTGCTGCTCAGGGAGAGGAGTCCACCATGGGGGTCCCTCCCACAGGAGATAGTTCTCTGAACCTCTCCAACATGAGTCCATGCCACGGGCAAGAGTTCTCCACCAACTGCTGCCACGTGGGTCACTCTTGCACAGGGGGCAGTTCTTTGGGCACAACCTGCTGCAGCATGGCTCTCCCACAGGGTCACAAATCCTACCAGGACACTGCTCCTGCGTGGGTTCCTCTCCCAACAGGTCTGCAGGTCCCTGCCAGGAGCCTGCTCCAGCATGGGCCTCCCATGGGTTCACAGCCTCCTCTCAGGCATCCACCTCAGTAATCTTCCACCAATTCAATACACTTTCAGGTGAAGATTTAGCTGTCCATTTGTCTCTTCTGGGTAGGCAGGAATTTTGTACTGCTGTTAAGAGTATGCTCTCCCAGGGAGAGACCTGGACTGGAGAAATGCAATTCTCTTTGTGCAATGCATAGATGGTCTGAGAAAAGCACAAAAAAGGCAAATTCTTGCCCCCTGCAGCAATTCAAGGCCCTATCCAGATGACCAAGCTTGGCTCAGCTGCAGTTTTGCTCCTTCTTTTATCTCAAAGAAACAATATGACTCCAGTTCAGATGGAGATCTGTACTCTGGAATAGTTGTTTAATATAAACTACTGTCCCAGATTACAATCACAGCAATTAGCTACAGCTGTTAAGTCTAATTAAGACTAATGCTTTAATTAAGTAGATCTTTTGATATAGCATATTCTAAGGGTATTCAGTGTGCTTAACTGTCTAAGGAACAAAACTGGCAGGTCTAG
>VXAZ01005475.1:1238740-1275236 GCA_013399875.1 Gymnorhina tibicen | reverse complement strand
GGAAGCACTTGCATACTCACTGTTCCTTTTTGTCACATCATTTATTCATCACAAAGTGCTCTTTAGCATCTGTCTTTTTGGGCTGGGGGAATTATGACACAGCACCTTCAAAGCACTTCAGTAATGCTCATTTCCATCTGAAAGGCAACAAGGAATTTTAGGTGGGTGCAACACTGCACACCAAGTGCAGCTCCCCGCTTGGGTGGGGAAAGGCTCTTCTTCATGCTTTGCCCCTATGTTTCCCTGCACTGATCCCTCAGAGCATCATTTCACCTGTGTCCCAGAGGTGCATCCCCCCCAACCCCTGCCTGCACCATGTGCCTGCAGAACGGCCTGCTGCCCGCACGGCCAGGGCTACGTGTCAGCTTGGGCAACCAGGCTTTGCTCCAGCATTTGACACGTGGGTTTGGCAGCTCCGTGCCTGTGCCCTGGGATGGTGACCCTATGCAAAGGACATCCAGCACGACTGGCAGAGCCTCTATTGCATCCTGCCATCACAGTTGTCATTCCTCCCTTTGCGCAAACTCACACACATAGGGGCCTGCAAGCAATTTCAGGCAATGCATCTCCCTACCTGATGTCTGATTTACTAACTCATAACTCCGACAAGAAGATGGTCTTTTTCCGATCCCCATCTCAGTCCCGTCTGACACAGGGTGCTGGTCTCTGCAGCACTGTGTGCCCTCTCCTTCTCCCTGTCTTCACATGGCTTCAAGGAGATACACACCTTCTTGCCCCTCTCCAGGAAAGCCCTGGCCTTACTAACAGATGGGCCAACATCTCATGTGTGAATGTCTTCCTTCACTTTCCCAGTTTCTGAGATGGCATCATAATTCATCACCAGCAGTCAAATCCTGCTCCAGCACTGGCTTTCTTTTTGACTCCAAGAAGCAAATTCATGGCACAAATATACACCCCTGCAAAAGCTTCCAGCATGTTATCCTAATCCTCAGCAAACTAGACCAGATTTGGGAATAAAGACCAAGATGTCACTGACCCAGAGGCCACGACAGAGTCATAGAAGAGTTTGAGTTGAAAGGGACCTCTAAAGGAAACCTAGTCTAACACCCCTGCAATGAGAATGCCCCTGCATCCCCATAGTGCACAGGAGTGCATAAACTGTGACACCAGAATTTGGCAATGGTCTTGCATTTCTTCAGCAGTGACCTATTTATGAAGCCACAGAACACACAAAAAACCCCCTCCAAAACAACAAACCCACACTGGAATGCACTGTGGATAGTAGTACATAGCTGTATGACATACAGATACATTTCTTCCTGTTCCCAGCTAGCAATTACATTATGGAGATAAAAACACATCAAGCTTTGATAATTATAAGACTATGAATGAACTTTTGAAAATAATTTTATAAAATACTTTATAGACTTTGAAAGTGTACTTCTTAGCTGAAATGTTCATTAATAAAACTTATAGATTGGTATTAATTGCAGGAAATTGCCTAATCTTTGTTCAAGTTTTTATTTAAGTATTAAGCTTTACGTTTCATAGTCTAAGTACTTGAGGGCTTTTCTGCCCTCAGTGGATCTGAATCACTGTCAACAGCAGGGAAGGAAAGCAAGAAGATGAAAGAACATCTGGTGTGGAGTTCTCCTGTTACAAAATGAAAAAAGACATTAACACTCACTGCAGAATTTTGCAAAACAGCTTTCACAGGATGTACTGGTCTCCATCAGAGAAGAGCTTCCAGCCTAATAAGGTCCATAAGCTAGTGGCATGATATGGACCAAAATGGGGTCAAAGGCCATCCAATTCGGTGAGATATTTTCTCCCTGCACTGAAAAAAGCTTTACATTCAATTTCAAGTACCATCATGAACTTGCAAACACTTCCTCCTAGCACGTGTGCTGACCCCTGTAATGTGGAATGGGGTAAAGCTGACAGGAGTGGATGAATCCCTGTCCTCCTTCCCAGTCCCTGTGTTTTCCCCAGAGAGGCTGGCTGTGGGACAGGGGCTCCTGATACCTTCTGCAAGCAAATCTCATTACCTTGGCATCCAGCCAGCCACCCATGGAGGCCAGCCACCAGCTGTCAGCTAAACAGAGATGTCCCCCTCTCTGAGGTCACACCTGCCAACTGTGCTCCGAGTCAGGAGACAAATTGAAAATGCAGCAACAGCAAATAACTTGTACAATCTACAGAGGTGGAAAATATGTCAGAAGCATTTTGATATTGGATTCTCACTTAAAATCAATGATCCAAATGGGGCTCAAACTGCTCTTTATTAAGGCTAAGGGCAAACTTAATATTTCGGAACACATGAGTTGGATGGACTTCATGAGTAATTGCTTTATGCAGCACTTTCCTGCATCATGCATTATTAAAATCCTGCAACTGGAGGAACAAAGATGAATGGGGTTTGCTCACCCATCCTTGTCCAGCTCTATGCCAGGATGGGCGACCTCCTGACCTCCACACTTTTACCCACAAAAAGTTCCCAGTCCCCTGTCCTGGCCTTCCTTGGATGAAATCCCAGAGTTTTTCTCCTTATCCTTTTGCACTTAATTACTGATATGAAAGGAGAGAGGTAATCCTCGCCTTCATTCAGATTTCACTCCTGGAGGGGGGCTGAGGAAAGGTCAGAAGGAGGCCAGGAGCATTCATGCTACAGGTGGTATTTTTCCCTGACGCCTGCTTTGAAGAAAGCCTTCAACCCCAAAGATAAGCATGCAGACCTGCCTGTCGAAAAGAGGAGCTCACCAGAAGGTATTTCACCTTGCAAACATGGCCCAGTCCTGGGGTGACCTGCCCTGGCTCCTGCTTTTCCTGCTGCTTGCACGGGACACTGCCGTGTCAGCATCCTGCAAAGAGGTAATGTGACATACAGCCTTCATCTACAGGTTTTGTTTGTGCAATCAGCAAGGTGCCAGTCATGGGAGCTGCGTATTTCATGTAATTGGGCTGCTATACTAAAACCCAGCAAAGCCACGTTGCTGCTCCCACCTGCAGGGTAAGACGTTGGCAGGGGACCACACGTGCTGAATGAAATGTTTTGGAAGTCCTTTAGGGAACACTGTGGTGTCACTTCTGCTTTGCAGACCCCAGGTCAATACAAAAAACTAGTCTAGGAAATGGTCAGGAAAAGCCTTGAGATTTAAAAGCACCACACACCATGCAGAACATAAAATAAATGCCAGCCCAAGAAGAGTGTCCCACTGGTCAAAATTCATGCCCAACATTGAACAGATCAACCAAAACACTGCAGGAATAAGCCCTGTTCCAGTTAATTAAGCTATACAGGTCCTTCATTTTTCTGGTGCGAGTGGGTATACCTCTGTGGAAAACCTGGCATCACACCATCATGCTCCAGGATTTCATGCTTCTTCCAAGATGGAATATTCAAGCATGGACCATGGCAGACATGGCCACTAAAAGGCTGATAAAAGATGCCACAGCCCCGGACAAAAAATCATGTGTTAAACAGTCGTAAGGGAAACTGTGCAGCTGGCGAGCCCTTCCCACACAGGTGTTTTCAAGGAGATAAAACTAGTGTTCCTGTATATTGACTTTATGGAGCTTTTTGAATTTCTGATGGACAATCTCCTAAGCCCATTGCACAACCACAACCTCTCATGAGGCTGTGGATGTTTTGCAAGGCATCAGTGTAGTCCTTGAGGTGGTGGAGCAGCGAGGGCGGGTGGGGGAGCAAGGAGCTCTGTTCCCTTGCGACACCGACACCGGGGAAAGCTGCAGTGATGAAGGTGCCTCTCCCTCTTTTGTGCCTCAGCGATCAAGCCACTGCTGAGTCAGACCTGCCACTCCAGGTACCCTGTATGTGCTCACCACTTCTCAAATGACCCTGAAAAAGAATCAAAATGAGTTCAAAATCCCAAGGCCAAACAGCAGCCTGTGAGCAGCAGTTGCTCAGAGGAGAGGTAAAAGCTCCCGCAGTTGGACCCCATCTCCTTTTGCCCCCAGAGGAGTCCAGACATTAAGTTTGCAGCTCTGGTGGTATCCCCTCAGCTTTCTGTGGTGGATGGTGCCTCTCCTGCCCTGTGTCCTCTCCTTCTTAAAGCAGGTTTTGTGGTGCAGGCTTCAAGCCAGCAGCCATCCCAGTTCTGCCTCGGTGTCTAGTTGTGGCTGACCAGGACTGAGCACAACCCCAGCTGCAGCATCCAGCAGCCCTTTGGAGAACATCTCCCAGCTCATCACATTGATCTCACTCACACATCCCCACGACAGCAGCAGGCAGTGGACAGCAGCAGGCAGTGGACCTCACAGAGACCTCCACCTGCATACAAACAACATAACCACTAATTAAGAACAAACCAGCTCTGAGACCTCTGCATCATCCCCAAGTCTTCTCTGAACCTCAATATCCCTTTGCCTCAGTGTTGGTGGGGTCATCCCCAGGGCACCTTCATCCAGGGTGTGAACACCCTGTTGGTCCTCACCATCCTCCTCCAACACCTTCCCCACACACATCACCTTTCCTCTCACTTCCTCCAGCCCCTGGTCCTCATGCCTGTTTGCCAGGCTGGTGGTGCCCGGACCAGTAACAGCAGGAATTGCAACACAGGAGGGCCTTGGCAAGGACTCACTTTGGAAAAATAAAAAGCCAGAACATACGTGTGGTTTGTCCAGATGCTGCCCAGAAAGGCCTGTTCTACTTCCCTGGGCTCTTGTGCACGCACAGTAAGTCTTAGCAATGTATCAGTAATGTTGTTCATCTAAGACCTGTATTAAATATGTCTGGTTCTTTCCTTAGACTTCTCAATTCCTTAAGGAAACTAAAGGAATTAAATTAAACAAAATCAAAAAGTTCAGATTTGACCTTTTAAATAGTTTTTCCGGTAGGTCCTTTGAATGAACACTGATTTTAAATAACACTGATATTTAACAAAGAGAGTTTTCCCCTTTAGCCATAACTTCTTCTGGGAAGGAGCCACCTTGGCCTTACAGTGCTAAACATTGCGACAATTATTTTGCAAGGTGGTGTCCCGTCATACAGAATTATATTTCTGGTATTATTGTAGCCCAACAGATCTGTCTCCATCTGTGGGCAGTGGTCAATGACATACTTTTTTGGAGGGTTTATCTTTTTTTCCCAGCAATTAGTGGTGACTGAAGCATTCTGGTAGTGCTCCCTTAAGATGCCGAAGGGAGGCACCTTTGCAGTCTTGTGATGGAGAAATGGTACAGTTCCTCTGACTGAATGCTGACATCTCCTTTGGGGTGAGATTAATCATGCCCTAGAAACATCCACAGTCCCTCTGATGATTTTCACCCTGACATCCTACACCCTCCTGTGTAGTCACTTCAACACAAAGTGAGTTTTACCCACTTCCACTGCTCATGGATTTTCTTTCTGCCTCAATGACAATAATTCTGGCACTCGGCACCCCTCTGTGGTACCCGAAGATGTTGAAGATACCTTTTGATTTCAGGTTGGTCCTTCCCTGTCTTGGGAAGTCTCATGGCTTGGAGAGTGCATGTGCATATCATATAGGGCTGTAATCTTTGAGCTCTGTTTCTAGGTGTTGCCGTAGTGCTGGGGGCTCTGCACCACCTGCAGTGCTGGCACACGGCTGTTTCAGACACAACAAGCCTGAGCCAGGAACTTGTTTGGCAAATTCTACTCAGAAGCCCATGGGCTTATTCTGGGCTGTCCCTGTGTCTGTGTGAGCATTTTTTCCCAACCCTCCTCACCACTGGTTAGACCTTCAGTACAGTTTCATATTTTCTGGGCTGCTTCAGCACTGACGTGGCTTTCATGAAGTCCTTCCAGCTGGGGTGGAGGGGGTAGTCTGCAATTTGTCCTGGGGAATGGGGTCCTTTTGGAGTGTTCTTCTATTCTTTGCTATTTCTGTGCACCTGCAGCAGAGGTGAAGCTGATGTCCCACAGTTTGCTGGAAGCATTTCTGCCCTCCCAGGCAGTCTCTGCCTGCAGGTGCCTGTCACAGAGATGCACGTGTTGCATCTTGTGCAGCAGGTCACCACATATTTGCTGTCACTTCATTGAAAAAAATGATGGAATAGTACCTGGAAGGGCACTGGAGGCAGAATTTGTTGATGATGGCTAGAGGCACTTATTTTGCCATCCACCAGGTTCTCCTACACTAAAGAGATGTGGAGCTAAAAATAAACACATGGCCCATTAACGTTGAAGTGCCTTGAAGCAATTGCCTGGGGAAAAAAGACAGGAGAAATGGGTAGTCTGAAAAAATAATTAACAGTGAACAGAGGCTGAAAGAAAAACATGGATGAGGTGGGAATTACAGTAAAAGTCTTTTCCCAGGAGAACTCCGATCTTTGCACACAGAAACTCACTTGCACTTCCCTGGCAGGGGCTTGCAGCAGGACCGTTTTCTTCACAGCCAAAGGTTTTCTGGAGAAAGAGTTCTTCTTTGCCTTTTGGATTTGAGAGTGGATACCTGCCTGCATTTTCACTGCCAGACTGGCTTTCTGTGCCCTTAGCCTGACCACACACCTGTGACATAAGGAAATTGGTGACTTTCACTGCATGGAGAGGGAGCAGCAGGAGTGAGGGCCCTGACTCACTCTCAAGGGCACAGAGGAAACCTGGGGGTGTCTGGGAACCTAATGCACAAGTCTGTGCTGGGCTTATTGACAAAACCTGCAGAAACCAAACATATTTTGAAACACGGGCCTTTTTTTTCCCTAAAAAATGTGGGTGGAATTTCTTTGGACCAGCCGTGTTTCTTATGAAGTCAAGAAGGGCTGTGAATCACACGGCTGTGGTGGTTCTTTGCATCTGGGCTTGGACTCAGCTGTTGGGCAATTCCTCTCATGCCAGCTTTGGCCCCTGCCCTGTCCTCATCCCAGTAGCGTGCTGGGGTTGCCTCCACCTTCCCCCGTGCACACACACACACCCCCCCCATGGAGCTATTCTCAGCTCCCACTGCTCAGACATTTGGCTCTGCCCACTGTCTTTTTGGAAGGAGCGTGGCCCAGGCCGGAGAAGATGCTAAGGACAACAGCTGCAGTTGATAGCTGTGCAAACACACAGAGGTGCATTGCTTGGGCACTGCCTCCCTCCAGTGCACAAGGAGGAGGCGTGAGATGCAATCCTTAATCCCTGGGGCTCTACAAACCAACATGGCTAATCATACTTAACGACCTCACCTCAGATAGTGAGTGGTATTTGAAAAGGGCTCCCAAGTGCCTGCCTGGAAGATCCTGCAGAAGCATTTTCTCTCCTATACCCAGTGCCCACACAGCCCTGAAACAGGGAGAGGAGCTATGCTGTACTTGAATCCATAGCACTTCATTTAACACAGACAAAGCCTTAAATACGCTAAGGAGAAACAGGCTTTTCAAATTAAGAAATAGCTTTTTGTAAAGGTGTAACAATTTACTTTTTCTTTTTTTTTTAAATTAAAATGAAATTTTAATTACATCTGAGTAACTCAAGGCAATTTTCAAATAGCTGGGGAGTTTCTGTTCACTGTTTTTGGAGTGTTCAAGATTCAGCATCTCACTCTTTTAAATTTATCTGGTTTCTAGTGAAAAAATAATTTATGGCTTCAACCATTTGATTAAATGGTGCTTTGGAGGACTTACCTGCAACCATTCCTGAAAGAGGTGTCTTGTAAGGGAAAATTTCCCACAAATCCCACAGTGATTACCATTCATCCAACAACTGAAGTGCCTGCAATACAATAAAGCAAATAGAAAAGCCTACACTGCAGTTAGAAGAATTTAAAAAGTGTAGCTAATTTTTCTAATTGGCTTCTCTCTCCAGAGAACAGGGAAAGATACACCACTAGGACCACTGCAGCTTCCCCAGAATTACACAATCTTTGCTTTTGTACCAGACATGGCATCTGGGGAACGTTTTTTAAACCCTGTCAAATAGATAGTGACCTTTTCTTTCTTGCAGGTTGATGGGTATTCCCCAAAAAACAAACTCGATTTGATTTCTTGACATTTCTTCTGCTGTATGCCCAGGTTACCCAAAGGCCATATCTACATGGTAGAGAAAGAAGGAAGAAAACAAACCACCTTCCCAGGGCTCTGAGGCTTTGCATTAACCCAGCTTGGAATGACAGTGGCCTCTCTCCTGCACTCTGCAACACCTAACAGTGCCTCCCATCTTTGGTTTCTGAAATTAAATTCTTAAAGGTTTTTGGCTTTGTTTTGGCCTAGTTTTGCTTTCTCTTTCTGGCCTTCATTTCACTATGACTCTTTATTTTCACTGACTTGAAACTGGAAGAAAATCGAACCATATGCCCAGACTAGAATGCAGGAATCCTTCCCTCTGTTTAAGAAAAGCTTTCTATTTCTAGTCATGTTGCTGGAAGTGATTATTTGCTAAGGATAAAAAGACTTGAGTTTTGACATAAATGTAAATACTCATTTCTCAGACCATAACACCCGCTTCATTTAATACAGGTACAAAAGACACTTTACCCAGAGGAAACTACCCAATAATAGCAGTGTCCAGGTTTCTTATTCTTTCTTGGAAGCAGATGTTCTAGGCTGCTTTTAGACAGAGGATACAGCTCAGGAGGGAATGGCAGTTCAGTATCACCAGTCTTCTGCTTCTTGCTATTAACTGGTGCTTTATACTCTGTCTTCTGTATTTTTCCTTTTTATTTCAAAGCAGGTGTACGTAGGTAGACATGGAATCCCAACAGGACTTCACTCTTTTCCATCCATTCTCCACCCCATATCCCAAACCATCAAAAAGTTGCCTTTAGCCACATTTACTCTGCCATGGCAAGGAACAGCTAGGTGGAAATAACACCGAGGCAGATGCCAGGGAAACCCAGCCAAAATCCAGCTCTCCTAACCACATGGCTGGGCTCTCAGGACAGGCAGAAAGCAGATGTACTGCCTGCCAGTGGAAATGGGGCTGCAGGTGCACTCATGAGCCCAAGCGTGGCACTGAGAACACCACCACCACCACCACCACTGTGTAGGAATATCTCTACCAGAGACAGGTGCAGCTGCACCAGAGCAGCACCATCAGCTGTACCATCACTCAGCAGTACCATCAGGCAGGCAGCATGGCAAACTTCATGAGGGCTCTCTTGTTTTCCACACCACAAAATAGGAATTAGTCACATTTTTCTGGGTCTTCTGCAGGTAATCTTAAAAATGTTTTTGCAGTGAATACTTGTTAAATTATGCATGGTGTTTACTTTCACTCCTCTGCAGTTCTGCCATCTTTCATGAACATGAAAAGGAGAACTCTAGAGAGCTGTCTTCCTTTTGATGGCAAAATTTTCCAGGGTGTTCAGTCTGGTTATACAGTTCTGTACTTGTGCTGTTGCTGACG
Organism: Gymnorhina tibicen; assembly: GCA_013399875.1. NCBI lineage: Eukaryota > Metazoa > Chordata > Aves > Passeriformes > Artamidae > Gymnorhina > Gymnorhina tibicen. Next base: position 1,265,971 of record VXAZ01005475.1, on the reverse strand, counting down.
TTTACTTGAGCAGGACTTCAGCGAGTGGGGATCACCTGCGTGAATACAGGGCAGGTCTGCACTGCCTGGAGATCACTGTGGATGCCTGAACCGCCTCAAAACACCTCGAACAACGTAACAGAGTCCAACAAATTTAATGGTAGGGCCTCAAAATAATGGCAAGGCTTAGAAGTAACGAGTAATTGCTGTCTGCTAGGGGACAGAGCTGTTGTTTCAGCAATGGTGAAGGAAGGGGCACAATCACAGTCAGAAATGCGAAACCCGTAATACATATTCTTTTCTCCTGTTTTCCAAGAAAAACTGCCTGTGGCTTTCTCTTGGAAGCACTGGTACATCTTCAGGCTCTGTCCTCAATATACAGGCTCCATGTTCCCAAATGTATTTGTTCTGGGAAATGTGGGAAGATGAATTTCCCATCTCTGGAAGTGTTCAAGGTCAGTTTGGATGGGGCTTTGAGTAACCTGGTCTACTGAAAGGTGTCCCTGCCCATGGCAGGGGGATTTAAACTAGGTGGTCTTTAAGGTTCTTTCCAACCCGCCCAAACCATTTGATGATTCCAGGATTCTATGATTCTATGCCCAAACAGGTAACATCACCCCAAGAATCTACACAGGCATCGCACTGCTTTGCAAAGCAGGCCTTCAATAGTTTCTGAGGCATGACTGAAACAGCAACTGAATTTCCTGCCACTGGTGTAAAACCAAGATAGCTGATGTTAAAATCTTTCTTTTTCTCAGTTGCTGCCATACTGAAATTAAGAATGTATCAGTCAAAATGAGGTCCAAAATCTGCAGCTGGGATTCTCACAAACATTTAGAGCCAGCTTGCTTAAATTAGACCAGGGCTAGAAATCCCTAATTATTAGATATTTTCTGAAAAAAATCCAGTTTTCTAAAAGAAAATGCACAAACTTCACAGTAATTAAAATCCTTATTTTTGTTCAAGAAACTCTTTGAAAGAAGCTTCCAGCAAAATTATTTATTCTTAAACAAGTAAGTATTTAAATTCACACTTGCAGTTCAAAGTTCAAACATAGACTTCACCCCTCGAACTATTTAGAGATTCTGAACAAAAATAAAACTAAGTTAATAGCACCTTCCCAAAAAGTAAATAAAATAGTAACATACAGAGAGGAATCTGTCTGTTTAGCAAAACTTTCCCACAGTCAGCTGGGCTGCCTTGGCTCGGCTGAGCCTGCTGATGGCAGGCAGGGTGGGAGCCGTCGGAGCAGATGTAGATGTCTAGCGACAGAGGGAAGCAGGCGCTTCCAGGACATGATATGCCTTATCCCAGAGTAGTCGTCTAAAATAGATCAGACACATTGCAGCTCCTAAAATACCTGCTCCTTTTCAACTCTGGAGCAAGCCTGGGTGGCCGGCTCTGACAAAGGAGCGTGGATGATGTAGGGGTTGTCCTTAAAGGCAGGTGGGGCAGATTCCAGCCAGGAATGAGATGGCTCTTCATATCCAGTCCACTGCAGTACTATGTGGTTGTACCAGAAACAGGACAAACTCCACACCAAAGGCAGGGGAGAGTTTGCTCTGCTAATCTGTTTTATGTTTTGTCTCAATGTATTGATAATCTCTAACATTTATGATATTAACAATTCATAGTATCAAGCTATTATAGTACCTTAAGATAGCCACTGTCTCATATTTCCCTGCCTCTGGAAATACCTCCCCAGGGGCCATTTGAGGCATCACACTGCCAGCATATAGTCTCCCCAAGTCTGGCTGCTGTACCCAAGTGTTCCTCCTCCTCTGCAGTTTTCCAGCCGATGAGCTCTGAGTTTACCATTTACTCGTCCCCTGGTGCCTGGTCCTCCACCTTGCTCCACTAGATACAATTTGATTCCTGCTACTTCAGCCCTCTGGGTCATCTGATTACCACCCCACCCATCTGATTACCTGCCCCTGGACCAACAAAACCTCATGAGTTTGTGTCCACACCAAATTTAATTGGCACCCTCACATACTGAGGTGATAACTGAAGGGCTGACCCCAGAACAGGTTTTCTTTAAATCAGACATAATAAAAAGAATACCCAAGCTGTTGGACTCTTTTTTCCCCAAACTGTTTCTTAAAAGTATTTTAGTCCTTAGACAGTCCCTGGCAAATTATGCCTTGTCATACTAAAATAATAATTTTATGAACTGTTCTTTTAAAAAACACATTGCATATAAATGACCTCAGTATTATGTAGGATTATACAGTTTGTTGTGTGTATTAATGCATCAAACAGGTATTTTCCTATAGAAATCTTCCAGTATTGCAGTATGACACGAAAGTATTGTAGTACCGGTTACTGATACCTTGCCAACCATCTCAGTATATTGAGATCATAATTATTTACCATTCACCCTCCATAGCAACACTGAATGTAAATATGTTTCATAATATTCTTATAAATGGAGATTAAGGCTTTGCACATTCCAGCTGCAAACATGCCAGGAGAAGAAACGGGGACTCCATCTGCTATTGTGTTTGTTCAGCTGTCTGGAAAAAAAACAACCACCAATTTAAAGGAATATTGCATTAAAGAAAAGGGATTTTATTCTTTGAAAAAATTCAAGGTTTTGGTCAGCTTCTGGTACTCTCCTAGTCCGTTTGGAGCTGCTGCTGGGCAGGATAACAGCATCAATTTCTCTGGTTTTGCTTCAATTGCTGCTTTGTCCAAGCATATTAATTGCCAGGATCAGTGTGGTACTGTCAGCTTTCTGTCCGGGGTGTCCCCTGCAATGCCACACCTAGCCCGCAGAGCCAGGCACTGCCAGTGCTCACCGTCAGCTGCTCATAGCAGCAAAGGCAGCCCCACAGAAATGCTGAATTAGCATGGGAGGTGGGAAGTGCTGAGTGCACTGAGAACAAACACTCATCCATCATCCTATAGGTCCAGCAAGGAGCGCCAGGCTCGCTGTTTCCGAGTTTATGTATTCTGCCCTCGGTGTTTAACAAACAGCAGCATCACGTTAAGGTATTTTATAAACCTTCCCAGCCCACCAGCATTATGTGAGCTTTGGCTCCTTTGTGGAGGTGGTGGGAGGCTGTACTTTTAATGAGTTTCCCTGCGACTTTTGTCAGGAGCTGGGAATTTCTTGCACGAGGGAAACAGAAGAATCCAAAAGAGAAATTAGCTGCTAGCAAGAAAAAAAATGGCATAAGGAAAGGTATGCTGCTGAGGCCTGTTTCTCTTCTCTTTCCCAGCAGCTCTGTGCCAGGTTAACCCTTGCAGGCTCAGATGAGATACTCCTGATGCAAAGAGGTATAAAGGAGCTCGCAAGTAGGTTCTTGTTTCTCTCTCCTCTAATCTGAGTCTTTGCATAACAAAGCAAGTGCTTGGTTCGGCAACGTGAGCAGTACCTGTGTACTTCCTAAAAGCAATTAAGAACCCAATTTAAGAACCATCAAACAGGCTCTGCCAATCCCCAGGAGGCAATGATATTTAAGCATGTAAAGGCAAGATAGTTGCTTCCCCGTCACATTCCAGGGATGGAATCAATAGTTCCGGATATTTGCCTTGACTGACAAAATCAAGAATGAAGCCTAATATATCCGGTCCCAACATCGGGAAAACTGACTTGTCTTGCAGGCACCAGGAGGGGTGAGTGCATGCAGGAGAACCATGACATCGTCACACATTAGGCCATTCTCTTTTCATATCCTCTTCTGTGAATATTATGAGCCAGATTAGGAAGAATTAATACTACTGTGAGCAGATTTTCCCTGTCCTTTGTCAAGCTGCACCCAGATGCTCCCCGCTTCCCCCTAAGCGCTGCTAGTAGTGGTGTGTCTGGTTCAGAAGCTGCAAGTAAGGAACGATCTGCAGCCAGTGTGCTTACGCTTCTGCAAAGAGGACTCCTGGAAAGACTGATGCAAATTCAGGTATCAGTGGCTCCCATAATCCTTTTTAGGCAGAAAGGATGGTCAAAAGAGCTAACAGGTCTTTTCCATCTGCAGTATCTATAACCCTGAAAATGGTGTTGAATTGAGATCCTAAAATAATACTTTGGGATGTTACTGAGCACGCCCAAGCAAGTGGAGCAAGGCACAGATGTGACACCTTATCACCACATGCAGTCCCATGCCTGGGAGCCTCCCAGGGAGGTGGCTGTGCCAGCCAACTGCTTGCAGCCTGCTCAGCACTGTGCCAGGCACAGCTGAGAAGGTCCCAGCTCTGGAACAGGGTCAACAGGAGCTCAGCACTTGCTGGGCCACACTCTGCTCCATGTTGCAGATATGCCTCTTCTCCTACCTTGCTCCACTGGCAATGTGATGCTTCTGACTTCCCAGAAATAATACCTTGATAGGTCTTTGTGAAAACCAAGTATTGCAGCAGTGGGAGCATTAGAATGAATAGCAAGACAAGGCAACTTCCAGGCCTTGTTATGAGAAAGAAAAAGCTATCAGGAAAAGGGGCAGGAACATGCTGCTGCTGCTGGGAGCAATAGGACAGCATGACCTTGTCAGCACAGCACCTTTCCAAAAATAGGACTAAGGCTGGGGTGGGGAAGACCAAGCTCTCCAGTCTTGGTCACCCATAATTGTTTCTTGACTCACAGTCCCCTGCAGGCAGAAGTATGTGCTGTCTTTGAGTTCCACTTCCCAACCCAGAGCCCCATGTGCCAATCTGCCTGCCCAGGGGATCTGTGATCAGCTGCAGATAGCTGGGCTCCTCACTCAAAGCCACAGCAACAGTGCTCCTTCCCTGTGCTGTGGCCTCTCAAGAACTTAATGTGCTACACATAAGGCCTGATGTATTAAGGTAAGCCCACGTGTTCACTGCATGGCCCGGCACAGTGACATCTTCTCTGTGGAAAAGCGGACACTGGCATGGCAGGGAACCAGGAGACTGGGTTGGGACTAGGCAGTCAGCACCTCTGGGGTGAACATAGAAAGAGAAGCAGAGCAGCTGCATCACTGTAGCAAGGTTTGGTTAATTTCACTTGCTTAAACACTTCTCAGCATTGATCAGGAAATCACACGTGGTTCATATATGGCGGAAAAAAGCATCTTATCAACCTATAATTTTATGTAAACTAATCAATAAATGGTGTCTGAATGGTAGCGTTTCTAAATCCCTAAACTGGTAGCATCCCTGCAGTCTGATGTTAGCAGGGCCTTGTACTCAGCCCAAACCCCATCTGTCATCCTGTCTGTAATTTAGTCTTGCTCAAAAGATGAAACATCTTTTCAAAATTCACAGCGGTTAGGGAAATGGAAATAGCTACATTTTTATTTAGCCTCTTTTAATATTTTTCTTCGGCTTTCTGTCCCCCAGCCCCATTCTGAGAGCATAATAACCACTAGGAAAAGCTATTTCAACAAGCATTTCTTGATTCTCAGGTGCTTGGTTAGGACAGCCCCGTGCTATTCCTTTCCCTTCACCCTCTTGTGACCAGATGAAGAGTATACTTTTGCTGTGGTTTTCTGAAAATTTAGGATTTCAATTGAGCATTTCCAGCCTTGCCCTCTAGACACTTACATGGGAATTATTTCTACTGAACCATTCTTTGTAATTGAGGAAAAAAGAAAAAAGTCACTCTTCTTATTTAAGAAGGAAAATGACCTTTTATCTGCAGTGGTGCAGGGATCCTTCCTTTGATCTTACTCTTGGGAATGTTGCAAAATAGTAATAATAGGATAATCCTATGCATATGCTCACATTTTTGTTAGTAGCCTGGGTGGGGCTCTGCATATTCAGTAGTGATTTGCAGCCATTAATGAGCACTGATTTTGCTATGTTGGGGGAGAAAAATATGCCTCCTCTCCTCCCACCTGTCAGTACCTGTCATTTTCTAGCTAAGCTCTTCGAACAGTACTGTGCTTAATCCTCTTTCCCCAAAAGCCATCTCTCCCCCATCCATTGCCTGGTCTCACACTAAATGCCGTGGTCCTGTCTCCCTCCTTGAACAGCTGTCTCCTGCAAGCTCCATTTTTCCATTTAGTTTTCTCTGGTGCAGCCTCAGAATGTCCTGATGCCAAGTTTTTGGCAAGGTTGTCCAACCAGCCTGGAGTAAGAGTAGACACAGACCTTGACTCTGCTGTCCTCAAGGTCCTGCTTTTATTATTAGACTTTGCTCACTGTTTGGCTACCATGTTTGAAACCCAATGTTTGAAATCGAAATGTTAGCTATACCTCAGCCTTCCTATTACACAAACCAGGTGGAAATCTGCTGATCAGAACTCCCATGTACTTATACCAGGCTAGGATTTCAGCTGGCTGTCTCTTTGAAACACATCTTTCAGTACTGGATCCTTGCCACACACTTCTGGGGAGGTCAGTCCTTGGGAAAGGTCACTGGCAGCTTCCAACCCACCCATTTTATTGTTTCTTGTGTTTCTGAAATCCTGTACTGACAATGCACTGGAGTACAAAGATAACCTTTGGTCTTCAACCAGTACACTGCAGCAAAACCCTGAGCCAAAGTGTATCACTGGATTTTCATGAGGACACCATACACAGCGCAATCCCACCTCAGAGCAACGCAAGTTTAAATATTAAAGAATGCAGCATTTCTTTGAAGATGTCTGTCAGTCCGCCACTGTAAAAACTCCGGAACACGCTGCCAGCAGTGGGACAAGACAGATGCCCGCCATGCCTGCCAGTGCTTGTGCAGACTGTGTGCAGCACAGAGCCCACCTCCGCTCCACTGAGCTCTCACTCCAGTCGTGCAGCAGGAGGTGTGCTGTGTGCCAGGGCGAGCAGTGGGATTTTGCCACATTCCACTTAGCTCTGTAGCTGAGACGGTTTAGAAAGATCTGGGTCAGGTTCAAAGGAAAAGCACTTTAGCAGTCAAAGCACTCATTTTTTTTCAGGATGCGTTTGTGAAAACAAGGCATAATATACAGCCAGGAGAATCTCTCGCCCTGTCCTCGGCAGAGCTCATGGACCCTGGAAAGGGCACAGCTCCGTCTCCTGCAGTCTATCCTGCTAGGATGTTATGGTTCTGACCCACAGAGTGCCACAAAAGAACCCAGACAGAGCAAAAGAAAGGAATGCAGAGACCAAGTGCTTTCTCCTGCATTACAATACCTTACTGGGTTGCTCTGTGCCTGTTACTGTAGTTTTCTGAGATTTTTTCCTGTTAGTAAAAATGAAGCTGCTGTTACAAATTTCCTCACCAGGTCCTTCCATTGGTCAGCCATGCATCTGCATTAGCACAGTTTTGTCATCTTTAATGTTATGTTTGCATACCTGGATCCTATGGCCTCTATTTACTTCTGGCTTGACCTCCTGGGTCCTATTCCCTTTGTATCCAGGATAATCACAAGCATCTGCTACCCACAGTCAGCAGCTTTTGCAGATTATGCAGCTTCTGAGAGAGTGTTGGCCTATTTTATTTTGTCAATATGAAGACAGAGGCTGTTTACCACCCGAGCTGCTGCAATGCCCTCTGAGATGTATTCAGGCAAAGTTGTGTGTCTCATGTTTTTGTACTCTGCTGGGTACAGAAATAGAGAGGAAAGAAAATTCTGTGAAGAAAGGACAAAAGCTTAGTTTGCCTGCTATTGAAGGTCTGTATCTTAATCTTATCTTGATGCAAAGAAATAAATAATAAACTTGGGGTGCTTTGTAGGATGACACTGCATTAGAACTGGGTACTTCAAAATAGCCCAGAAAAAAGGGGGCCAAGACAGTGCTGCATGATGCTGGTGGTCTGGAGGGTAACAAGCAAGTAAGGACATATGGAGTGGGATCCCAGTTTTGCAGGTGAAGTCCAGCTCTCGGAAAAAAAAAGACAAGGGACCTGAGAGAGTGCTGTGACACCTGGCTGAGTTAAAGACAAAACACCTGTTCATTCAGGACAAATGATCTTTTCCTTTTTTTTTCCCCGGGGGAAATACAAGGTAATTCTGTTGGTAAGACTGGAGTTATCTGCAGACTCACTGGTGTGCACAGGCTCAGTAACTTCCCCTGTGTAAGCTGAGGGCTGTGGTAATGAAGAGAGCAGTCAGCAGTGTGAGAAAGGTAAGAGTTCGCCTGCCAGAAGGTGATAATAGCAGGGAAAAGGAGACTTTCAGAATTCAGGTCCACAGGTAACTGGTTCCACATATATTTCATAAAAAGGCTTTTAGATCCTAAGTTGTACTCATTTCTGAGTAGACCATATTATCCCACTTTACCTTTCATATTTGCTTGCTTGCCAGGTTATATTAGTTGTTAAAAGGATCTTGCCTCTAAGGCTTTCTGTGCCCACTATGCTGCTGTCCAAAATGGCAACATTCTCGCCTGTTCCTGAAATGTCAAGATGCATTTTTTTTCCTATGGGATAGAAATAATTTCTGAAAATCAGACATTTAAATACTCAGCTAAAGTAAACACCGAATCTTCTATTCCTGTTTTTATTCTGATTTTCCATATTGTATTTTTGTATGTAGCATCCACAGGCACAGCCCCAAGATATTAAAAGGAGATAGTAGTTAAAGACAGTGTTGTGACCATTACTTAATGGCAGTTTACATTTCATTTTCATGGAAACTCGTTAGTAGTGGAGGAATCTTTTAGATCGTCTTCTGAAAGGTTGTCCCGAACTATTTATGTTCTGGTGTCCTAATCTGACAGCTTTTGAATTCCATCCAGCTTTTAAAAGTCGGATTAAACAGCTAGGTAAGACAAACAAGGATGTAATTTGTATCACCTCATTTTAGCCATATGCAAAGCTATCCCACAAAAAAAATACACACCCTCTCCAAACCCTGCAATCTAATTCTTCAGTGAAATAGTTTAGAAGACTGAACAAAATTTCACTGAAAAAACCTTCACAGAATACCTGAAAATAATTTGATGAGCTGCTGAACCACGGCGTTTGTCATCTTTTCTGTCTTGAATTTGTTTGCACTTGCTGCCACAGATTTATATCAGAAATTTGCCACTGGAACAAAGTGTGTCTGAGACACATTACATGGGTTACACTGGTGACATCCTGTCAGCTGGGTCAGTGTGCTTCACATCATAAACTGCAGATGTGCAACTGAGCAAGACACAACTTTTAATGTAGCAAGGATTACAGCAAATGACAACATAGATTCCATATATAGTATGCTACCTTAAAAAGAAACAATAAAAAGATGGACTATTTCTAAGAACTGAAGTGGCTCTTTCTTTGCAGAAATGTTGTAACAGCATGGTAGATTCACCTTGGCTGGATGCCATGTGCCCTCCAAAGCTGCTCTACCCCTCCTCTCCCCAGCTGGACAGAATACAATCAAAGACTCTTGCCTGGAGATAAGGACAGAGAGAGAGCACTCACCTGTTAATTTTGTCACAGGCAAAACAGACTTGAGCTGGGGAAATTAATTGAATTTATTGCAAATCAGATCAGATTAGAGTAGGGTAATGAGAAATAAAACCAAATCATAAATCACCTTTCCCCCCTTCTTCCCAGGCTTAACTCCACTCCTGACTCCTCCTCCCCTCCAGCAGTACAGGGAGATGGGGAAAGGGGATTTTGGTCAGTTCACACCAAAACCTTGCCATGTTAAACCAGTACAAACAGTGCCAAATAATCCAGCCAGATATGCACATGCTGATGTCTCTGTGCCCTCAGTGTGCTCCTCTCCTCAGGCTGCAGATCAAGCATTTAATTTTTTTCCTTCTCACCTACCGATTTCCCAGACTCCATTCTTGTACACAGGCAGAATAAGAAACAACAGCATTGGTTTTGACAGTTTTGTCCTTCTGAAAACCGAACTGCTGGAGAGAAAGCAAAATCCCACCATTTTCATAGCTGCTCCTCAGGTGTCCCCCTGCAGGCCCCAGGGAAGGGCAGAGGGGTGCAGGGAACTACTGCTGACCAAGGGCACAGGATGCAATCTCGCCACTGCAACACGGAGCTCAGCACAGACTCATTTGCCCTGCTGAGAAGCATCCACTACATTTAATGCCAAGACATGATGAAAATGAATGGCTATCAATGCCTGCTCACTTTGGAAGGCCCTTGTCACATCTCAGGTAGCCTCATTCACTCTCAGGGTGAAGTTTCAGGATGGATTATTAGTTTCTTTCCCTCCTCCCCAGTATGTGCCTTTGGGACTGCTAGTCAGAGATTTTGCAAGAGGAGCTTTAATTTGAGATGCACTACAGAAATGTCAGATTGCATAGCAACTCCCCGATGGAAGATAGTCCTCTTCCTCATCACCTGCAGGAATGGCAGGGGAGTTGGAACAGGGTTTTCAAGGTCCCTTCCAACCCAAACCATTCTATGACTCTGAAAATCCAGCAGCCTGCAGATAAATAGAGACTTTTGGCTTCCAGCGCCGTCAGTCTGGCACCTTTTCTGAGTTCCAAATTCTCCTGAAAATGTAAATGGAGATGGTGAGGATGACAGCTAAATGCAAAACTGGTGTTGTTTTTTTGCATCAAAATTATAAAATTAAATCATTTTTAGTAAGAACTTCCATTCAAGTTTAATTTCAACTATGAGAGGCAAGTATGTTGCTACTAACAGAATATATTTTTTAAATCAGGAAAGAAAATAAACTAGAAATGAAATTCTAGGATAACATAAACCCATTTAATTAAACTATAACATTCAATAGAAGTTTGTTGTGGGCTTTTTTTCTTGTGCTTGGGATGCTTCCAGACAAAGATCTGGCAATTTATAAATAAACAGATCAAGGTATTGTGAACATCTTTTTCCTTTCCAAGAGTGGATACAGAAATGACAGCCTAAAAGGGAACAAGCACAGAATGATCTCTACTGCTGCTGCAAGGACTGCCTACTCAAAGTTGGAATTATGGGATTTTAATGCATCATCTGACCTTCCAAAAAGTGTGAGCTTGTACTTATGATTTCCTTCAGAGAAGAAGCTAGGACTGCCTGCATTTGTTCCATAATGTTTGACATCCTGGAAGTGAAGATTTAAAATAATTCACATGGAAATTGCATCTAGGCATGGCATTGCATATTTTCACACAGCCCATTTCTTCTCTCTTTAACATGTCTCATCCAAAAATAATGGTGCTAAATGGCACTAAGGAGGAAAAACCTTACCCAGACAAATTGCTTGACAGCTAAAAATCCACTGTACCTGCACACCATCTCTGCTCATTTAGCATGAACTGAAACTCTCATGAATAAGGGAAAAACACACTTCTCCTTCCGCCCTTCCTTCCCATTAGAAACCATGAGGGTGAAAAGAGCTAAAGCCGAAAATCTTTATTGCTTAGGGTGATTTGGTGCTTCTCCAGAGAGTTATTACTAAATGGACTCACCTTGCTAAGTTTTCTCTTATAAGGAATGATCATTTGTACAGGCCACTTGCAATGTGAATTCCAGCACACTGGAAGTCTTTACCCAGGTGGATATAAAGCTGTAGAAAAAGGAACATAAACAAAACCTGGAAATCCCGGGAACTTCCTTTTACTTAATGTTCAGAAAACGTAGTTGTGGCCTATCAGGAAATGCAGCTGTATTAAATTTCATTGATTGGGAATAAAAGAGAATTGAAAAAACATGAGTGAATAGCAAAAGCAGTGTCCTGTGAGAGTTGAAAGGAAGGACATGCTCAGTCTGACGATATTCGGAGTTAAAGGACAGAGCACCCTTTTTATTTTAGCTGCTCCATATTTTTTCTTATATAGTTCTACTGCAAATCCTTATTTTTTTTTAGATCTCCTAAGCTGCTATGAGCTCAATAGCATTCTTAGAGGGATTCTGACTCCTTTATCCTTCCCATAAAAAAGGATGCTTGTCTGAAAAGAAGTGGATAGCATGTTTGCTTCCCACCACCCTTGTTCCTGTCAATGTCTATTTAATTCAATTTTGATTTATTTAAGGGATTTAGGAGCTGCCTAAATAAAATTAAATTAAAACGATACTCTGAAAAATACCTAAATTCAAAATGAGGACAACTCATCTTCTCTTCCTCCAAAAAATACAAAATGCAAGTTTTTGCCTTGAGGTCTGTCCTTTCACTGTCTCCTGATGTGCCTGGGAGGCAATCCACTCCAGACCGACCTTCAAACATCTCTGTGGCTTTGGGTTGGGAGATTTTTCAGGCCATGAACACCCTTTCCCTAAGAACCATGCTACTCTGGAGAGCAAAGGGAGAGTTCTGGCATGTGAGCATCCTCTCCTGAGCATCTCTGCTGCTGACTTAGGAATGCAAATTAAACATTTCCTGCATCCAGAAAAATTAACACCTTGAGTGGCTCAAGGTAACTCTGAGTAGGTAACTCTTTTTGGAAGAATTCTCACATTTATTTGATCAGCCCTAGTTCTATTTCATTCAAGACAACACCTGGCTCCAGGTCACTGCACTAATTTTTGAATAGAAAGTGGGAGAAATTTTACCCAACAACCAAACCAGATAACTCTTACTCAGGCTCTTGTCCCTCTTTAAGAGCCTTTTGAAAGTTTTTATGGGATTTTTGTCCTAACTCCCCACATTTCTGTTAGTACTATTATTGCCAAAGAGAAGGAAGCAATAGCAACCATAGTAATTGTGATAATAAAAGTAATTATAAAAATTATGATGTCTTACATCTTTCAGTCTATAAAACCAGATTTCAGCCTTCTCTTTTTATCTTCACTCATTTTCTATTCTGGTTTTCCCTTCTATCTTTTTCCTCTTTCATGAATGTGCTACCCCATTCATTCCCTTTCCTAGCAATTTTTTGCCTCATTCCACTTTGGCCTTGTAACTCACACATTGGCCATTTACTTGCTATTCCTGATCTTTGTTTCTCACACTAAAAAGAACAATTCTTTGGTTCCTCTGGAACCTTCTAAAGACCATTGCTCATCTCCACTGCAAAGACGAATAAAAACTTTGATGATAACAAAGCCTGAGTTTATATCTTCTTGGATCTGCTGGCTTCCAGCAGACTTTCCCAATTGGATAAATGTGTTCATTTCAATACAACCATTAATCACACACTTATAATTCTTTGTTGCACATTACCACTACCCAGTTGAATATGCAGAAAGAGCACTGAATCCTGCAGGAGTATGGAAAAAGGAAAAGGAGAGGCAAAAATCCTATAATTATACTAAACTACTATAAAGTACTTCAGTGCACACAGAACTATTTATTGTTTCTAGGTTTACTGGAGCTTGGTGGGACTTTGGAAAGAAGATATTGAACCAAATGACACAGCTGTATTTTAAAGTATATTAAAAACAATTTAAATAATTTAAAAGTATATTGAAAAAGAAGAATCTGTTTCTTTCAGAATACAATAGATTTAATTCAATATTTGGTTGAACTGATGGTGTCTGAAGATTAATCTCTGATGTTTCCTTCTCACACAGCTGTGACTCTTACAAAATGTCTGAAACACTCATGAGAAAAATAACAAAGATTTATGTCACTTCCCTATTGTTTTGTTAAGGTTTGGGATTATTGTTTTTATCTGCTACATTGTGTGAGGCCTGTGTAGGCAAAATTGGTCTTGAAGGTGGGTCAGCCTAGAACGCAATCTGTGTTACGTGTTCCTCGGTCTCCTCTCATTCATTTTGTATGAATTTCCAGGAAGAAAAGGGGCCTATTTATCTAACATCTTCAGGAAAAAACCTCTGCATAAGTATCAGCTGTAGAAAGGCCATGTCAGATCAAAAAGGACTGTCCCAACAGAAAGCAATGAAATGTGTTTATTTCCAACAAAACCAAATATTTTTTGAAAATTCACACTTTCCAGTGAACAGCTGTTTCATTGGAAAATTCCTGGCCAGCAGTAGCATATGGAAAGACAAGGTCATCATGACTTGGGGTTGTCATGTCATGTTCCTTGGAGGATTAATATGGATCAGTAATAACTGCAGCAGCCAGAGCAATTAATAATTGAAAAGGTGCTAATGAACGCATTGATGAAGTCAGCAGAGTCAGAAGTTTCTTACTCATAGTATTTTTGCCTCTTTTTGATCCTTTTTACACCATGTGCCGAGCAAAGAATGGAGTTTGTCTCCTTGTAAGGCCCAACCATCCTTTATAAATGGAATTCTCTTTGATGATACTATGACTGCAAGTAGATTCCTGGCCACTAAAATCCTGCCTGAGTTTCCCCAGTTTTCCTGCGATCTGTGCTTCTCCTTTGAAGTTCCATGTAGTTCATTAATTTAGGGACCTGAGATTATCTTTATTCGGTATATTACTTCACCTGTCAAATATGCAGATCATCAAAGAGGGGTAGATGACTTTACATGTTTCCCTTCACCCTTCAGGATGAGCAATCCTACCTGGTTAGGCCCTTTACAATGCTTGCATGGCCTCTAGTAAGACCCACCAGAAACAGAGGAAAATCTTAATCTCTAGCTTCATCTGCCATCTTTGATGTAAAATCAGCTTGAGCTGTAATCCAGGAAATCCTTGCTAGATGCTCGGGCTGATGCTCTTAATGGTTTTGCTCTGCTGAAGGCTCTGGGCTGGATGGTGTCTTAATGAAATGAGTGTGCTGCATAGGGGAGCTCCTGTCTCTCAGATCAACTCTGTAGGGAACAGAAAAAACCTGCCCTCAGAGTCACTTCTTGTTGGTTAAGTGCAGGATAAGGAATGGTAGGGCAAAGGAGAAGCAAGAACAAGTAAGTAGCCTCATTTTCCCAGCTGCCTCATCTCTTCCCTTTGCAAAATAATTTCAAAATTACATTCTTCCTACATAAAATCTCTTTGGAGCTTTATCAGAGATACTTTAGATTAGAATTTGCACTGTGTTTTGTTTTTCACAACTCTACATTTCATCTATGGCACCTGCAAAATGCTACCTGTGCTTGATAGGGATTATTCTGAATGCAACACACATATCAAATGAAACGTCTAGAGCCCTGAAAAAATGTTCTAAATGTATGCCATAACCATGAAGTTAAGAAAGGGATACACAGCCTGCAAATCTATGATTTTCCCCTAAAATTACACAGTGGCCATTAGTAGCCACCTGCCTGCTGGAGGAACTTCTGAAGTGCACCGGATTCCTGTGGAAAGAGGAGGGAACAGAAGGAGAAGAAGCATCAAGCTGCAGTTTGCAGGGCTGCAAGCACAAATTTCTGTTTCCAGAAGGAAGAAACTAATTTGTCAAGATAAGAAATAGTACAGAATAATGTGTCTCTGTTCTCAGGAACACTGGAACAGAGTAGTAAGGGCTCTGTCCTACCCATGAGGGCAAATGCATCAAAGCAGCAAATGTGGGAGAGAGCTGGGAAGGACTGCGTGTGGTGATGGCACGCCACCCAGCTCCAAGTGACCCACTTAATGGCTGCATATTCCCAGCAAACATGACTAATGCAGATGAAGCAGATGAAATACACATGCTCGTACTAAGGAAGAAAAGAACTTCAATTATACTGTCCTAGTGCTCTAATCCCATTAAACAGAAGCTGCACACCAACAGGATGAAAAATCAAAGCAGGGAGCAATCGTAGTTATGGCTGAAAGAGGCCAAGCTGTTCAGTTCGGGATCTACGCAGGAGTGCTCCTAAGGACTGCAGCAAAGATGTGTAGCTCTCTCCTTTGCTGATGCATGCTCTGCCTGCTGCTTAATCCTGGGGGATTTGTAATCCTTTCCCAATGGCTATGCAGGACTTTCAGTACTTGTTTTTTTCCACAGATTTCCTGGAGCGTACAGACTCTTATCCCAACACTTCAACAAGTCTTGACAACATCCATCTAAGTCCAAAACAACAAGTGAGTATTGTACAGACTATAAACAAACTTCATTATTTTTATTGCTGAGAATGCATGACGATTAGGCCTGCAATCACCTATCACTGCATCTGCTTCAATTTTTTTCCAGAACACTCAGACACCAAAAACCAACAAAAAATCCCAAAGCAAAAACAAAAAACAAAAACCCCAAAACCCATAGTGGTAAGTAAACTAGTGAGAGTAAAGAGAATATTTATATACATAGACAGTGCAAGTAGTTAATTAGCTGAAGCCAATGAATCAAAATTCAGGAGGCCATACACATTCTTATTTCCTTTGAAGCTGTTCTTCCATTTTAGCTATGTCAAAAGTGCCTTTTATTAAGGTGCCAAAGTTCAAACAGAAAGTAGTTATTGTTTTAATGGTTTGAAAAACTGTATATCTTTCCTTATAGAACCCTCAGGTCCATGCAGCTGCACTTTGCTGTACCTGCTTTCCCAGCCACCACCTAGCAGATGTTTTCAGTTCCTTGGCAGCAGTATGAAAACAAATAGGTGTAATGCTAGTGAGACCTTAGATAACAATTATCAGTCACAGTTATTGATTACAGGAGCTGAAGGCTAAAATTGGAGCCAGGAGCCAGGGGTAGAGACTCCACTGAGCTGCAGTACAGCACCAAGGGGAACCACCCAGGAGGGAGACTTGAGCCGCCTGAGGCCACGCACACCAGAATGAGGAGTAACACAAGACCACGGCAAGAGGCCGACTTCAGAGGGCAGCACACCCATACTGCCCATTTTGGCACTACACAAGAAGTCAGTAGGACTGGGATTAGACTGATTGTTTAGCAGTAGGAACGAGGGCAGCAGGAACAGAAGCATGGCTGGAATACCCAGCATCTAATGAGATCCTGCGAGACTGAAAAGCATTCAGGTGGCTGGCTGCTGCCATCCGCCTCATGGGATTTGGGAGGAATAGCTGTAGATGTAGATATTTTTGGAGTAAGCAATCAATTTAATGAAGCAGGATTCCTCCAGTTCATTGACTGTCAAGAGCATATATTTGCAAAGCAGTATTTCATCAACTCATATTTTATCATTTAAAAAAGCTAGGGCTCTGAGCATGCCAGACATTCATAAATATTTGGAGCACTGCTTGCCTATAAATTTATATCCCATTTACAAATTACTTAATGATTGTATTCCTATTCCTCTAATACAAGTAATTCCACTTGAATGTTATAAAATGCTATGTAATGTGTAAGGTATTTTAAATATCGTAACATTCTAATGAATATATTCATGTCTGAATATCTAATAGGAAACAATATTTTCAAAAAATGCTTTACTGATAGACTGCACGATAAAATGTAGTAGTTTATTGTAGTAAATGTTTATATTAGTATTTTATGGTACGTAACATATTGATATGTGAAATGCCACTACTTGGTTAGCTACAGATAATTTAAAACCAATATGTTACCCTAAATGTAAAACTGGTTTGGTAGAGAAATCCCAAGAGCTCCAAGGTACAATTTATTTTGTGAACAGACAAATCTTCCCTAGAAATTTCTGAATTCTGGAATTTACTGAAGACTTGTCATAAAATTTAATTGCATAATGTTGAATTTACATAGGACACCTGATTTTTATAGAACAAATATAATTATGCTTGTCCATTCCTAAATAAAAGGCGGTAATCTTTTTTAACTATGTCTGTATTGCCAGTGATGGCTAGTGCTTATAAATTATTTATGTTGTAATCATATTATTTTTCATTGTACATTAGCAGTGAATTCATGACTGGATGATTAGCTGTTAAGAAGAAATCGGAGAATCTGGGCTTTGACATGTGGGGAAAGTTTTTTTCAGAATCCCTTAAGGGATTTTGCAGAAAGGCTCTCTTCACCCTTTCTTCTGAGTTCCTTGTTATTTTATCCACCATTTATTATTCCTTTTGAGCTGAAAAATAAAAAAGGCTATTCCACAGTGATGTTTTTTCAAGAAGTTGTTTATGTAACAGATGCACATTTTGATTAACAAGTCTGCTTTCTGCCTTTTCTCTCTGCATAGATTGACTATTGGATCAGATTGACTCTTTACCTTTACAGTGTCTTGTTTGTATGAATTCCCCAGGCTTAAATGCTGCTTCATAGGTGCGTATTTCTAGCTCAATGCAGATTTGTTCACCCAAGGGACACATATTCACCACAGCAGTTCTAGGCTATCATCTAGACCTTTCAGGAATCTTGACCATCTTTCTTGTCCTTCTGGCATCAGCAACAATACTACGAATTATTGCTTCCTGGAGCAGCAAATTAATGAGAAAAGGTATCTTGAGGACAAACACCACATCTGCCCCAAAACAACAGAGCTGTGCTAAGGGAAAGGAGAAACACATTATATAATATTTGCACATCTGCCCACCTCTGGAATTTTGCAACCATCATCAAGTCCCAGAGAGTAATTCTGGAGCACCTGAGGAAAAGGGACTCAGGGAGCCAGGTGAAACTGGGCAGAGATGTTATCCTTACAGATCCAAACCCAAGCTAAATAACCTACTGACTGTATGTATGCTCTCTGCATTTCAGACCCAGACACCACTGAGGAAAACAGAAAGGAAAAACAATACTAAACTTGCAAAACAAATGTACTGGGCAATTTGTGTTCCAGGCATTCTAGGGCACTCAGCTTTGGCAGTACAAGCTGCCCAGACTGCTTCTAATCTTCAGCTTTCTGTTCTTCACTTTAGGTGTTGAAAATAGTGCTAGAGAATTTATGTGGCTTCATTAAATGCACACACTTACATTTGAGATCATCCTCTAGGCCTTGTATTGTCAACAGACAGAAAGAGGCATTTCTAGAGCATAAGTCCCACCTGCAAACAATTAAAACAGCCCAAGTGAGTTACACTGTACAAAGGCTTATCTTTCTCCACTATTAATGCAATACAGGAAAGTGGTGATACTGAAGTTGAGAACACCTGAAGTTAGGTGGAATTAATTTCACTCATTTTTAAAGGCTTTGGTTACTTCACTCACCAAACTTCCTCTCCTTTGGTCTTCTCCCATACTTTGCAACTTCCCTTTATTTTTCTGCCTAGTTTCCACCCACCCTGCATCCTTTTTCAGCTGATGTAGCAATACCACAGAGTTCTTAGGAACCCCAGGTCTGCTTATTGCAGTAGGAGACAGAGAAAGATGAAAAGCAAAAGCATCAAAACAAAGCAACAAAACAGAATGACAAGCAAAAGAGTCAAAGCAGTTTTAGCAGTACCATCAGCTTTTAAATACTGATATACTTTGCAAGAAAACAGCCTAAATTAGGCTACAGATATGATTTGAAATGCGTAGAGATTGGAAGGCCAAATGATGCAGAAGCAGTATGCTCTCCTGCAGAAAGCTAAAATGCTATATTTATAACTGGGACTCAGAGTGGCTTTCTAGAAAGAGACCTAGTAGATTACAGAGAATATAGACAACTTCCACTTATCCAAGTATGAATGCTTTCTTTCCCCTTGCAAATCTGCCATGCAAACCATAGCGAACAATTTCGATTTGCCTTCTTCATGGACATTTTGGAATTAATCAGATGACATGTGAGCATTGTGTATGTTAGGCATGCTGTGCTACTGTTCTGGTGGTTATAAACTAATGGTATTACGTTGCATTTTTCATAATGAAAAATTCAGCTGAGAGTTTTTTTGCAGCTTTTCCATCTCACATCTTTGAACATCAAATGTCGACAAGGCTTTTATGTAAATATCATATGATCACAGAATAGTCATCTATTCTAAACTCCTGCTCAAAGCAGGAACAGCTAGAGCAGGTTGCTGAGGGCTGTACTCAATTGGGGTTTGAGTATCTCCAGGGATTCAAACTGGTATCCTGTGCCAGTGTTTGATCACTCTCAGAGTGAGTAAGTTTTTTCATATGTTTAAATTAAATTTACCGTATTTCAATTTGTGTCCATTGCCCCTTGTCTTTTTACTGGGCACCACTGAGAAGAGTCTGGCTGTGTCTTCTTTATTACCCCCAGGCAGGTGTCCATAAATATTGATAAAATTGCCCTGAGTATTCCCTTCCCAAGATTAAACAGTCTCAGCTCTCTCAGCCTTTTCTCCTACGAGAGCTGTCCCAGTCTTCTAATCAGGACAGCTCTTTTCCAGAGCTGGTACGTACGTCCATGTCTTACTGAAGAGCCCAGGATGGGACTCAGCAGTACAGATTCATCTCACCGGGGTGGACCAGAGGGGAAAGAACACCTCCCTAGACCTGATGTAACCCAGGAGGCTGTTGGGTCCAAACTTTCACCCTGTCTTCAGAGACCTGGAACTCCTGAAGGCAAATCTTATCTGTGAAAATGGAGGCAAAGGCGGCATCATGCATCTTGGTCATTTTTGTGTCTTTCATTTGTCCTATTCAACACAGGGCCCTTCCTTCTGAGACACTTGTAGAAGCTCTTCTGGTGGCCTTTCATGTCCCTTAACAGATTCAAGTCCTGGTAGGCTTTGCCTTTTCTAATGCTATTCTTGCATGCTCAGACAGCATCTCTATATTCCTCACAGGTTACCGATCCCTACTCCCACCCCTTGTGATGCTTCCTTTATATGACAGTGTTTTTCCAGGAGCTCATTGTTTGTCCATGAAGACCTCCTGCCACCTTTGTTTGGCTTTCTGCAAATCAGGATGGACTGCTCTTAAGCTTCGAGGAGGAGGTCCTTGAAAAATTAGTAAACTCACCTGGACCTCTCTTCTCTGCAGGCCCATCTCCCATGGGATTCATCTAAGTCCCTGAGCAGGCCTTTTACCAGGAAAAGTGTGAGAACTTCCCTCATAATGTTGTTATTTTTGTTATTTTAGCACTATCTTATTTGAGTGTATATGCTTGGGGTCCCCTTCAGTCCTGCACTGCTGGTTGCAAGGTCTTTCTTGTTCACCCTTGCCTCTTTTACTTGTCAGCCCAGGTCATCCCTTCCTCACTTGACTATGGTTGTCATTTTGCTTTCCCACCTTTCCCATTTTCAAAATGTCTTTACCACATTGGCCAGTCTGTTGGCAAAAATGTTTTTGGCCTGCCTGCTATGGGGGAATCCCATGTCTTCCCCAACGATCTTTGATCCTCACAAAAGACCAGGCTCATAAAAAAAATCCCTGTCATTGACACGAGCTGCACAATCACTTGTTGATCCAAAGGATTCATTCACTCCATGTCAAGCCCTTCCCCCTCACCAGCAGGATCAAGAACAAACCCATTTGGCCCCCATCCTCTCACCCACAGTCATGCAGACACACTCCATACACTTCACGTCTTCCCTGGTAGCAGCTTTGGTGTCCACCTGGAAGTGCAGCAGGGGTTAATATTCTGAGGACTGAGCAAGCCACATCAGTGTCTCCACAACATCCCAGATTGAAGCCCCTAGCAAGTAGCAAGCCTCCCTAGAAACCAGTTCAGGTGGGTAGATGGGGGCCTTGAGCAATATCAATATTCAGCACGATCTGATCAAAAGTGTGCTTTGGCTATTTCAGTAAACAGGATTTAAGCATCTGGGAACCCCATTGGTACAAAGTCTTCCAGACACCCTCTGGGACAGAACTGGTGTCAGCCCCTGACAGACTGTCCTGAAAATCTGTATGCAAGATACTGCAGCCATTGACCCAACTCAAAGATCTTCAGCTGAATATCCTTACATTTCCTTTTGACTCCTCTCAGCTCTAGCCCCAAGTCAAATTTACAGAGGAAGCAGTGCAGGAGCAAAGAGAGAAAATGAGTCATACACAAGTTTTAAATATGCACCATTTCTTACAAATTTACTTAATAATAAAGCTCGTTCATATCCCTATGTTGATGTGCTTCAAACAGCTTTTGTCATGCAGCTGATCAGAATGAATACTTGAAGTGCTGTGTTTTGAACTGTAATTTTGAGGCACCCTTAATTTTTTTGCTGACTGGAGCAGCTACAATTCTTTCCACCTGTATTCTGTACTGCTATGCCAAGGCACCTGTCTTCAGAAAAAAAAAAGCTTTGCTCATGCTGCTGAAGAAAACAAAGATTTAGAAAAATACATTGAGAAAAGCAAACAGTGTTTGTGTCCATGCTTATTGAAGGTTCGTCATCTTCTGAGAAATCAGGCTACAAGGAGGGAAGGAAGTAGCTCTCCTGTGCTAGGTCGTACTCTGACTAGAGCTGCTGAGAATTTTATTTTAAAGGTCAAGGTCATAGATTACATTGGTAATTGTCAATTCATCGAAAATAAATTGCTTGTCCGAAAGGGTTAGTCTTAGCAAATGTTTCAACTCAAGACATGTATGGGACAAAAGTGCTAAAATTGTCAAAGTTCCATTTTGTTATTTTTAAATTATAAAATGCAAGATTTGGCTTATTATGATTTTTAGTTGCAAACATTGGAATTAATGCTAATAAAGAGGTAGTGAAATAGTAAGAATAAAACTAAACAATTGAAGATGATCTAAATGGAATGTTTGCAACTGCTCCATCTGTGATTTTTTTTAGATGGGAAAAAGGAGGGAGGGAATTATGTCTTCAAGAATGGGTTATTGTCTTTTCCCCCCTTATTTGGGATGCTATTTTTTTTCATATGGCTCCAAACCATTTCCTGCCTCACTGTGAGGCTGAATATATATCTCCAGGGGTGCTACTGTGGGCACTTTAACAGCAACAGAAAATTCTGGCACTGGCTAGTACACTCTCTTACAGTGAAAAAACCAAACCAAATCAAACCAAACGCCAAACCATTAAACCTGGGAAGGTCAAAGAACTGGAGTAGTTTAAGGGAGCAAGCTTCCTCTTATCATGTATAGGGTATTGGACACACTTTAAGCAACGTATTACCTACATCCTTATGAGACCAAAGCAAACCCCTTGGCTGTAACTATCAATTTTCATGGCATTTATTTTACCAAGTGAAGTGACCCATAATACTACAAACAAGAACCCCTGAGGACATAGTTTTACTGTTAGTGTTAAATACATTAGTGTTAGATACTGTGTTAGTGTTAGATACATTAGCACCAATTGCAGGCACTACAAGAGATACAGCTTCTTTTTCTATTATTATTTAACTAACTTACATACATTATAAAAAGATTTGTTCTAATGTAATGACTTAATAATTCATCAGTTTCCACATACAGCTTCTTTAAAAAGTCTATTCTACAGTGACATTTCAGTTAGCACTGTTGATTTTCCCCCAATAAAATTATTTCACAGTAAGTACAATATTTAAAAAAACCCAAACCTGCAGGTTTGCAGGTTTGCAGCCCCCAGTAATGGCCCTAAAAACACCAAGTGTGTAGTACTTGAGATTTTAACTTCTGTACTACCTATAAAGTACTCGTACATACATTTCTTCATTGTTTTCAATACATGTGAATCATTTACTTTCTTTGCCCCAGTTTATCACTACACACTGTATTCCTATTTTCTCTCTCTGTCCTCTAGGTTTGGGTCTTTTCTGTTTTTTTCTTTCTGTTACTTTTAATTTATACCGTCTGTATCTATGCACAATCCTTCTAATGCAAGAAAGAGTCATGATTTAGTCCCTGGACAGCTAAAACCACTGAAAAATGAAAGATGTTAAAGGTTTATTGTATCAAAAAGTGTATAATCTTATTTCAGCATTTCACTTTTTTTCAAACCATGTAATTTTTCTTTGTCTTTTATTACAGTCTGTCAAAAGTTACACACACTGTATTTCTTCAGTTTGTTGCTAGCCCTGCATTCCCTGAGGGAAAATTTGCACTCATTTCACAAAAGCAGAATCAAATGCAAACCAGAAACCTGTGAGAGCTGTTCACTCAGCTCTGCAGAGGGATTTGCATGATTTGCCATGTGTTAGTTCAGCAGAACTTTCTATGCTGCCTGTGGCACTGTTTCTAAACTATGAATTGCTTTCTGGGATGATGTGTTTTCCTTTTGAAAACAAGTAGCTCCTCAAAAAGTAAACAATACAAGGAAAAACTAACCAGCTCTGTGCTGTGTCATTCATTGTCCAGCCATGTAATTTGGAATAATCATCCAGTAAGAGTTGAAAGAATTGCTTTTGGCCACAAGAAAGCAATCTAGTCTTTCTAAAGGAATACTCTGGATTCTCTGATTTCGCTGTATGCTAATAAACCTAGTAGTTCCACACAAGGTTTCAGTGCTGTTTGAAATTTTACCAAGGAAAAGGCATCTCTTTGTGGCACTTGGAGTTTCTACTCTGTAAATAGTTCAGTGAGTGTTCTCATTTTCAGTGACTGATGATAACTTCCATGGTGATTGTAGCTCAGCCAGCTACCAGAAACACAAGTAGACAAGGAGCACTCATATCATCCATTGCTGTAACTCAGTGCTCACATCTGCCAACAGATTTCAGGAGATGGTAACCTTGGGCAATTGGTCCTTTGGAAAACAATCAGGGTGAGCTGTTCCAAAATCAGCTATGATGAGAAGAGAATGTGTTGTCATAGCTTTTCATACATTGCAGGTTTGCAGTGCTGAGCAGGACATGAGTCCTGTAAAACTGAGCCTTTGTTAGGTGCCAGACCTGTGCCTAGTCGTCTGAAGGGATGTCTAGCTGTTCAGGTAATCACATCAAGTTCATACTAAGGACCTTCGGCATTTTTATAGTAGTACAAAAGAGACTGAAAGCAGCTTTAATGTTCAGTGAATCAGCTGTCACAGTGGAGTACTTGATCCAAAGTAAGCATACTAAGCTTCATAGCCAACACATTTTTCCAGCTAAAGCACTGCTGCTTTAGCTTGGCTGTAGCCTGAATGCAGCACAAGCACACTGGATGCTGTGCTTAGCGAGACTGAGCCTGGATCTCACTGCCAAACTCATCTGTTGCAACAGGCTGTTACAGAAACGCTGGTTTAGCCTCCTGCAACAACATCAGTACTTGACCTTCTTCAGGGCCCACCACGTACAAACCCAGAGCCCTGAGCGCCCTCCAGGCTTCTGGAGACAGCCTCTGCTTGAGCTGCCCTCCACAGCCAATGACTGAGTCAGTGATGCAAGCTCTGGGGGGAAGGACTCGGAAGGGAGCATTGCTGATAAGTGCTAGGCACTGAGGGAGAGGTCAGATTCCCTGGTATTGTATAGCTCCATGAGTAAGACACTCAACTAGCATGTGAGGGACTGGTTCAAGCTCTTCTGCTGATTTGGAGCAGCAATTTGACCTCAAGTCACTGTCCCCAGAAAACATATCCCATCTTCTATGCCGTAAGGAAGTTCTCTTAGTGGCTCTTATCAAGATTCTTTGTCCCAGCTGGGAGAAAACAGTGTGTCTCTGTACACTCAGTGACCACACCTAAACATTACTTACACACGCATTCTGAGTCTTTTAAAAAAGCTTCAAGATGTAATATTAAAAAAATAACCAAACATGTTTACAAGGAAAATATATCTGTGTCCATATCTAAGGTATTCTCAGGTGATTTTATTCCCATTATTCAAAAAATGGCATTAGTTTGATGTTCTGTGGAATTCCAAGGCAGTACTTCAACTATCCAGACAGACTGAAACTACAAGTTACAGAGCATGCTCATGGGAAACATACAAAAAGCAAAGAAAAATATATCAGCCATTAAAACTCAAGTCTAACTAAAGTTTCTTTATATAATTTTCATGACTGTACAAATGTCAGGATAAGTTGAACCATTTGACAACAAAACAACTCAAACTACAAAGCTTGCATGTGCATACAATTCAGGTAAGAAATAAGTTTGTCTTTTCCTCTTTCCATACATCTGTGATGTCAGGTGGAACATGGAAGCAGGAGCTGTGTCCTTACATCCTGTCACTTGTCCCTTTCTAGCTGTTCACAGAAACCACTTCTTATTAAAAAATGTTTCCATAACTTGTTTTAGCTGTTCTTCAAAAACTGCTAAAAAGCCCTCGGTTAAGGACTTCAGTTTTATTTTGTCTTATGAGAAGGGACCAACTTACTTGACTAATTCAAACCCCCAAAAGACATTTTTGAATTCTGGTTGAAAAGAATTTCCCTCCAACCTGGAGGTATTTTTCCAGCTTAAACATGCTTAGACCTGTGCCCAGTCTTTAGCTGTTGACTACCTTACACTCTCTACTCCATACTGCTGGCTTCTGCATGTCTCATTTCTTCTGTACCCCTTCACAGAGGTCACTGGGTGTCACCTCAGGGTTCTGCATATCACGAGGTGGTAGATCTCAGAAAGACAAGCAAGGCGAGCCACTGCCTTGTGAATCACTTGTTTACAACTGATTGCCGCTTTAGCTGATTGAATAAAGGGAACGCCTGCAATAGCATATAATTGTTGTTGCAGTAATATCAGTTGACTGCTCATTTTTACCAAATGCCTTCTGTGCATCTCTGCCCTCTTCATATTCTCAAGCACCAGACACCTCAGGTAAATAAGACATTAGTATCCGTACAATTTTAAAAGGCTTGCAAGTGGGGGGTAGAGGTATTTTAATTTTGGAATCATGTGGCATCTCCATCTCTGTTTTTCCCTAATTCCTGTCACTTGGACTATGCAACCCTTGTCCTGGATCCTTCTTTTTCATCCTTACAGTTTTGTGGTTTCCAGCTATTTAAAACTGCATGATATAAAGAAGCCCACCTTCAAAATTTCAGTGTGCTGGGAAATAGGAGGGCATCTTTAAGTTCTCTCCATACACTTCTGTCTTGCAGATGGGATTTATTTACCACAAAGACATCTGCTTTTGGGTGCCGAGATTTTACTGCCAAACACTGGAACAAAGCTGGTGTGGCACCATACGCAATAGAATCCTTTATAGTTTCCTTGTTCTTAATATAGAATGTGTTGCAGATACTTGGCAGATCCACCACTTTTTCTTCTTCTTTTGCTTTCTGTTGTCACTTCCATCATTTAAATAGGTACATCTACACTGTAGAGTTCTTAGACAAGTAGATGGAAGAATCTGGTAAATTCCAAAGAGTACGCATTAAGTATTTGGCAATATAATCCTCAGCAAGCAACTCTTATGCCATCACACCATGTGTCTGGCCGTCCCACCAAATTATATTTGGAATCATTGGCTCATTCCAGCCAAGGGGAGCTAGAAGTCTCAAAGACATTTACAGTTCTGTAAGTTTAGTGTAGATCACAGATGTCTTCTCCAAGTGTGCTCCATGCTATTACTCAAGACCATGAGCATGGGGGAGAAACCCTAGAATGGAATCAGCTTTAGGAACGGCTTTGTTTGGAGCTGGAAGTCAGGCATGACAGGCATTTGCAGGAAACCAAGTCTCTGGCAGGCAAGTACGACAAGTCAAAATGGGAGGGTTGAAGCTGTTGCTGCCTCTGGCTGTTCACGCCAGCCAAGGCAGAAATGGTCGAAACTCTGATGAAAGAGCGTTTGAACCACCACGGTGCTCAGCTTGGTCTTTCAAGGTAAGCAGTACTGACTGTGGTTTTGTGGTACCTGTGGCCTGTGTGAGTAGAGTTTACCTGCCCGAGTAACTTCTATTTATGCTCAGCTGCTTTCAGAAACCCCCGAGATGGGGCTTAAGGCAGCACCGAAGCAGTCGGGGTAGCATCACACCCTGACTGGCGGGCGGGTCCGCCCTCGCCCCGCTCCTGCCGCGGCGGCACCTGGCGGGTTGGCTGGCGGGGTGCCCCGCGGTGTGGGGCACGTTCCCCGGGC